>UCOL01000891.1:0-48108 GCA_900474335.1 Ormyrus nitidulus | reverse complement strand
GAATAAAATTTTACCATGGTAGCATGATAAAATTTCGATATAAAAACTAATAAAATTTGATGTCACGTACAATTAAAGAAATCAATTACGACAACCTCGCCCCGAGATTATCGTCATTTTCACGGTAATTTCGAATAGAAAATTTTGTCCGTGTATTATAACAGCAACTATTATCATTTTCTGTTTTGCGAGTTTCGCAATTCCTATTCCACACCGCTTTTACACAATGTTAGACTCTATCAACCTCTGAACAAAGTTTCTTAATTTCCTTCCAAACGCGATAAGAATACGCGTTCCGAACCAGCAATTTTTCAAGGCCCACATTCATTCCCCAAAAGAGCAGCAGTCTAGCTCACCGGAGGGTTGATGGCGCGAGAAGTCAACGCTGCAGCTGAACTTGATCTCGGGCTGCGGTCCGGCGGCGCCCTCGATGGGTCCCGAGTAGGCCTGAGCCGGGGGCCCAGCGGCGACGCTCTGCGCGGCCTCGTAGTCGTACTTGAGGGGCGGCGCCTGGGCCGGATGGTGGGCCGAGGCGAGCGGCGAGCCCAGCGGGCCCGGCTCCTGGACGCAGCGCTTCCCGAACATGTGGTGCTTCTTCTGGGCCACCGGAGTCATGCCTCCGCGGTCCGCCTGGCAGCTGCGGGCCCCGCGACCCGGCGGCAGGTTGTAGCCGCAGTCGTACGGCATGCGGTACTTTCTGTGAAGGGAAAGAGTCGTTAGTTTGTGCTACCGAGTTCTATTTGTTTTATTGGTATGTTGAGTTGGCGAGAATTGGAATACGGAGAAAAACAGTTTCTGCAGAAATTACTGCTATAATACTTTTTGCTAATTCGAGGATATTCTGAATCGGAGAGTTTAGTCAAAATTATTAAATCTACAGCGCTTTTTTTCCGTGTAAATAAATTGCGTTGAAATTAAAAGCAAAAGTGAATAAAGCTTTTGCTATTTATTTAGGATAACTCCGTCCAACATTTACGAAGAATGAGTTATCTGGCGAATGGTATGCCAATGTTTCTGCGTGACTATGTATTTAACGCTTCTTTTTTGAGACAATCAACTTTTTGGGATTAAAAAGTCATAAAACTCTGGTTAGAGTTGGTTTAAACAGTACGACTCGCCGACGTTATCAAATTTTATCACCTTTTCTTTCAATCTTGATGTCGTTCTTGCAATCGCCCAATTTCTAACAGGGTGAAAAACGATTCAACCAACATACCGATTTACGAAATTAGAACCAAAGATTCCCGCGCATTTTTCAAAGCCCACGTCGGCGCTACTCACCCAGTATAATCCATGGAGTAGTGCGAGTCGGCCTGAGTGTGGCTGGAGTTTGATCCGGTCTCCATCCACTCGCCGTCGCTGAGGGAGGGCACGCGCTCGCTGCCCATGCTGCTGACGGCGCTGTCGCTCGAGGCGTCCATCCGCTCGTCGGTGGCGACGGGGGGGCCGCCCGCCGTCGCCCCCGGCATCACTCCGGCCCCCGCTGCCGCCGCCCCGTTCGCCCCCGGCACCACCGGCATCGCCGCCGTCGCGCCGGTCGCTCCTGACGCTCCGCCGTATAGACCTGAAAACAGAGGTTTTTAGGTTAGATTTCGCTTTGCCGGGAAATCATCTTATTTGGGGTAGAAGCGGTCAAAAGCTTTTGTTGGAGGTAAATTTACATTAGGACGTTTTCGTTGAACCAGCTGTTGATTTTTACAGAGGTTTAGATGGTTATCTCAGGTCTTTACATTTTTAGATTTGGTTCGAGTTATTTGGACGACCAATATGATGGGGATGTTGGTATTGACGTAAATGGGAACAATCTCCTCTTCGGATTAAGTCGATAAATGATTGCCAAAAACTTATTAGCGGTGACTGTTATTACAGCGTAAAGACAATTTATCTACAATTTAACAATGTTTTTTCTTCCCTTTTCTCATTAATGAGCCATCAGTAATTCCAAGAGACGTATTAAAATTAAGAGTATTTAAAAAAAAAATAAAGTTTTTAAATAATAATTCATCCGTAAAAATCCGAAAATCCTGTTATAAATCATTGACCTGTTACGATCGATCAGCTATCGGTTTTCTCATAAATTTCTGACCTACTTACTCATGCAAACAAAAAATCGTTTAAATAATTACCGTCGCGCTCGGCGTTGGGCAAAGAGTCGTTTTAAAGTGCGAAAGAGCGCGAAGGAAAACAATCGCCATTTAACTGCGAATCAGCGATTGACTCGTTCAGCGCTTCAAGGTCTGGCCCGATTCATCGCCGGATAAATCATTCGCGATCTTATCGATATTACGCCGTGTATTTTCGCAACTGAGAATAACGCGTGTAAAGCTCTCTCGTATCTTCGCAGGTAAACACACAGTCGGCCGTTTTTACAATCGGGAGTCGGAGAATTTTACGACGGAATTATTTTACGTTTTAAATATAGACAGATTGTTGCATAATGCGATTGAAAGGCAATCGTAAATAATGATAGGCTTTCCCGCGTTTTCAGCGGCGATTGTCGAGCTATCGTGTTTTTCGAACCTCTCTGCAGTTCAAATGTTTTTCTCCGTAAATACAAAGGGAGATATCATTTGAATAATCAGCAATGTTTATCAAAAAATAAATGCAATTTTTTTCGAAAAGGAGGAAAGACAAACAATCGAAAGGCAGGTGTAAATTAAACAGATCGTTGAAATCTCAATAACTTCGCGGTGGTAAAATAACAACTTGCTGGAGAAATTCCACCTCAAGATAAGCGCAGCACTGTACACATTGTCCTACCGAGTGAAAAACCGACCCTTCGCTCTCCTAACCTCACTTTGAATTATATTAAAAAAATTTAACTAGTCGCTCTTCCGAATCCCAGTCCGTTTTTTTTACTCGCCGCATAAAAAGTCGACGGAGAGCGGAGGCAGCAATGCGCCGATTCGGCATTCCGCGAAGAAAAGACGAGAGCACAAGGAGCCGGTCTAGGCGATACGTGACCGGAGTCAGGTTCCCGCCGCCTATAACATTTCACGCACGAGATTCCTGATAGCGGCGGGAAACTTTCCAGTCAGGAAATTAAGGCTTCTGTGACTTCGGTGTATAGAAGCTAATCGGGAAGTTTGGCGGATCATTTGCTCATAAGTAGAAACGGACGATCTACGTTTATCGCTCGTTTAAAAATAATTTAATCATCTTTAACAAATTCGTGGAATAAAGCGCGCGTGTTTACAAATGCTAAGCTTAAGAACCCGCTGTTTTTCCCGGTATCGCCGATTAGAAGATCCGATCTGACATAACGCGCCGACAAGTATCACCTGGCTCGATAAAGCGCCGAGCAGCAAGCACTTGATCTTCCGAACAAAGAGCACGAAGCGTCGGGCGACTAGTCGGCCGATAACGACTCTCGCCCGATCTCTCGTGGTTTTCGTCGACGCGCTGTTAGACGGGCCCCAAAAATTGTTTTAGCAAGCATCGTACGATCGGCGCCGCTGTACCCCCCAGCCAACAGCTCGCGATGGGTCCGATAAGCCCGAGAGACGGAGCTTGGAAAAACCGAGCTTTCGGCTGCTTCATTGGGATATTGTTCGTAAATCACGCAGTCCGGAGCTTCTATCGCGGCGATAAAAGGGGCCGCGACACTTCGTTTCTGTTTGCACAATTACCCCGAGAGGGATTGTTGTTGTTGAGAGGAGCCGAATACGTTTATGTAAATACGGCGTTCTTTTTCAAGTCGTCACGGCGATGATTTGAATTTTCGTTTCTGATGCGTCACTCATCTATCTCTCTCTTTCTTTCGCTCGGCTTTTTTCGCTCGAGATAACGGGCTCGAGTTTATTGATAAGGGAATACTTCAATTATGACATACTCCCCGATATTTCATAAGGAAGACAAGAATAAAGAAATTGTTTACGAAATGAGCTACTAAAACCGCTTAATTAGCATGATCTTTTTCCGACACTTATCTTTTCCTGCCTCGATTCGGAAAGCGAGGCGAACGCAATAACAGCGCCGGCTGTCGATCGACAACAATCGCATCGCACCTGGCATCGGTCATTTCGCTCGTCGACGCCGGAATGACTCAGCAAACGTAGAGTCCGAGCTGCTGCACGCATGACTTTCGTTTCCCTCGGCTTCCACCGGAGAAAGCGAGATAAGGGGAAAAAAGCGCGATCTTAAACGAGCCGCTGCGTGACTTATCGCGCGCTTTTCGCGCGGCGACGGATTTTCTTCACAGCACCGGAATTTTCACTGCCGGCGGTCACGTGGAGTTTCGAGAGAAAAAAAAGCAAATTAACGAGCGCAATAAGGTTGACACTCGGTTTGAGAAGCTTTATTTATCGAAGCAAGCGGCTCGGTAATCGTTTCCGTAATCTCCACCCTCTCGAAAAAAAGCTGAAACCGTAATCTCGCGTAGTTTTCCACAGCTCCTTTCCTCATTCGGCTCGGAACAGACGACGCAGAAACAAACTGCGCTCGAGGAGCGCGACACGTGCCGCGGGCATCAGATGGAAAATACGCGCCGATGAGTAAGAGCCTCGCGCGATAATAAAACACTCTCGCGGTTTTCCTTTTGCAGCTTATCGCCGCCGACTGAAAAGTCTCCGTGACTCGGCGTTTTTTTCTTTGTCTTTTCGTCCCCTTTATTTCTACCTACGTGGAAAGAAGACGATCACTTCCGTCGCCGCCATCGTCTCCGAATGCATCCGTGCGTTGAGGTTAGAGGTCGATATCGTTGCTTAGCACTTTAGGGTAGCATCCTGCCTTATTTTAACTTGACGAAGATCCGCGAGCTTCCACTGACTTTCGTACCTGCCACTCGAGAAATCATCGAGTACCGCCTAAGTAGAGAGACTGTTTTCCTTGCACGTCATTGTTTACAGAGTGAAAGGTCTTTATTGTGTCACAGAACGCTCTCTTATTTCTCCATCTCGATATTTCCTCCTGTACTTCCAGTTGTAAAACAGCGTCGTCGAATAACAGCTGACACTACATCACAACGGTAAAGAGCACGCGGAGCGTTACCAGTATATCACCAGCACAAAGTGTCTCCAGTTACAGCTACAATAACTCTAAATCGCCGGTGCGAATTTGCGGAGCGTTCGGCGCAGAGTGCCGCTTTGGCCGCTGCGCGCCGAGTTCGTTTGCACTTGACTTGCCGATGGGCGGGGCCGACAGATAAGCCCAGAGATCGGTTGGAGGTGCAAGAGACTCGGTTCACCCCCAAACTCTTACCACAAGCAACTACATCTTGCCCGCGTCGGCTGAGACTTAACCTAGAAGGAGAACCGTACGAGGCGAGACTAAGGCATGGGAGGTGGGATCGCGAGCGGCTGTGCGACGGGGATCGCGGTTACGAATCGACTGAGCGCCGAGCGCTGATCGCCACGCGGACGAGCCGTGTGGGAGCGATCGAAATAGATGTGCGAGAGAGAGAGAGAGAGAGCTGCGCTTTTTTCAGCGAGATGATGCTCGATTCGCGAGCTTTTTTTTTTTTCATTCGCAGCACATTTCCCGACTGCCGAGTGGGAGGATTTTATCATTGTAGTTTTTTGCTTTTTTGGTACTGGGTTGTGGGTTGCGATGTAATGAGAAATTGGATAATTATGTAAATACAGAGAGATTATTCAGATTCGATTTTAAATTTGTGCACAACTTTTAACTTTTCTTCGATGCCCAACCACTCTTTCCTGCATATTTAAATTCTAAATTTAGCTTTTCTCGAAAGCGATTTCCTGAAAAGCATTCGCAATCGTCGTTCGCGAAACAAAACCGACGCATTTTCCGCGCGATTCCTATGATCGCTAAATAGAAAAGCACACGTATCCGCGTGATTTACTGCTCCCGCGTCTGCCTTTCCTCCGCGAGATAAAAAAGAGCGAGATCGCGTATATTTTCGGCCGGGGAAGAGTCTGGAAGCCGACGAAATTATTTTCGTTTTTTTTTCCTGCGATTTTTTTTATCAACGCGAAGCGAGCCGTGATGTAATCGCGAATACGCGGGGGTGATATAATTTACGAGCATCTGGATTTTCCAAAAAAAATATGTCGAGAGGAATTGCAGCGTCGATAAGTTCGCAGATGTGGATTTTTATGGCGAGGGTAAATATTAATTTTCTGACTGTATAAAACACACCTGATTGGGTGCAAATATGTGTAATTATACGTTGGTATGTAATTATTTTCTTTGAAGGTAAATATCTGTAGGAGGATGAATTCCGTCTGGGGGTTTTTATAGTTTTAGTGGAAACAGATTTGGGCATTTTTTCTGATTCATTGTTATAATTATGCTAATTAAATAACGTTTTGATAATATAATCTGTTTCCAGACTTAAATATTTGAATTTCACTCTAATCTCCATTGAATTAAAATACAATGATTGCTAGTATTTTTAGGGGAGATAATTTATTTGATAAGATATTTAGAACACTTTCCAAAACGGATTTAAAGGCGCTGATTTTAAAATAAAGCAAAAACTCGGCTAATATTTACAGCTCAATCTGGGGCCATGAAAAATTAAATAGTCGCGGGAACATTTACATTTTCCGAGAATAATTATCGAGAATGAAGACAATCAATTTTACGGAAAGAAGTGTGTCGGTGCAATCGACTCTGCTCGCACAATGTTTCATTTAAAAGTCGAATTGCAGGGAAATCTACAAAAAGACCATCGCCAAAGAAGCGGCAGATTGATTTTCTTCTGCGATCGATTAATCAATCCGGATAAGCGAATTAATAAATATAGTCGCGAGTGAAGTCAGCGGTCAATTAGATGTGAATCACGCGGGAGGAAATCTAATGCAAATCGACTGACTCACGTGCAGTTTCGAGTTAGCAGACTTTCTTGCGCCACAGCCAACGATTATGACGTGCCTAGTTTTTTGAAATTTCTCGTCGGGGCACGTTATTGTTTATTCCTTGGTTCGGGCGGTTCTTTTCGGCGCAGCTTTTGAGATTCTTCGAAAGTCGCTACTTGAAAACAAGACGCGCTCTTTCGTAGTAGAAACATTCAACGAATGAACAGTTCGTATTAATGCAACGTGATCGTGAAGCGCGAAGTTAAAAAATTAAATTTCAAATTGCTGGATGAGTTGCGTCACTTTTGTTATTCTTTTTTATTTTACACGTTTGTTTTCAATGCTAATTTCCTCGGTGTTTGATTTTTAAAGGCTGCATTATTATAGAAATATTCTACATCTATAAATTCTAATAAAAAAAGTTAATTGAAAGCATTGAATACGATATCTCTTACAAAGTCTGCAGGCGTTTAAACGACTTCGCGCCTAAAGTCAATTATTTAATTTCCTCTTATGTAAAAAAAACATTCGCAAAGCTTTTTTTACGACGCCGATTCATACCGTCAGGTCTTAATATACCCTCGGCTTCAGGGAAGCTTTGATTCATTCGTTTAGTCATCTTTGACGACGCTATGAGTTACATTTTCGAGTTAAAAAAAAAAAAAAAAAAATAGAGAGAATCCTGGTTATCGACAAGTCCAACCTTGGACCGGAGACTGTTTACGCGTTGACACTATTTGTTTGAAAACTTAGATTTACAGTTTCGAACTTGGTCGAATGCAAAGTCGGCGGTGAATCAGCGCTTTTCGACTAGTTGACGGCTCGGAAAGCAGAACCGACGACCGATGTCAAGTTGCCACCCCAAATTAAATAAATAATTGGTCTTGGTAGTTTTTTAAATGGTCAAAAAGGTCTGACAATTTTTTTAATTTTCCTCATTTTCCTTTTAGAGATAATAATTAATTATTGTATTCCACGTTTCGCTTTTTGATTTACGCGCGCACTAATGCGCTACCCGGGCGCACGATATTTATATAAAATTTGCAAATTAATAGTTTTTTAATTTAAGTCCCGAATCATTGATCGCAGATATCGTATCTGCCGATAAAACTCGATTTCTTTTCGGGTGCTGGAGCGCTGCAATTTTACAACTTTTTTGTCAATAATCTCTGAACGGCAAATTAAAAAAATGATCGAACCTTTTAAACCATTTAAAAAACTACTTGGGCCGATTATTTATTTGATTTCGGGTGCCAGCGTCCGCGTCGGTGAACCGACGGAGCTGCGCTCGGTGGCAATCGGCATATAGGCTCGGCCGAGTGCTCCGTAGGTTCTGCTTTACGAGCCGTCAATTTTTTCCGAGATCTGAACGTCGCTTGATTTCTAATCGCGCTGGGAAGTGTCGAATTGTACAGCTCGAGCCTCATGCCTTTTGTCCTTGATACAGTCGGACGTCGAGGCGATGTTTAATTTAATTCGATTTGCGGGAGTAATGCCAAGGCTTTCGGTGATTTGGATTTCATTCTGGGGTTTTATAAGTTTTATGTAAATAATATTGAAGTGTTTGTAGCTTTAATGTAAATAATAGCTTTTTAATAAGCGGTAATGAAGAGAAGCTGGTAATTTTCTAGAAGATTAAGTTTTGAAATGACTCAGCGATTCTAAATACCAATGATCATGATTTCATATCATTTAACAATGGAAAGATAAGGCGACAAAAACGATGGCAATTTGGTGCGTCGTCGGTCTCAAAAATTCCAAATTAGACCAAAGAGCATTTTTTTTTTACTAGAAACAATTGAATTTTGAACGTTTAAAATTTGAACTTTGTAAATCTAAATCGTACTTATTCTAGAACGATTGGATTATTCAAAGTTCTTATCTCCTTCCGACTCCCCGGTATTTAATAATTCTGCTGAATCAAACTATAAAGCGATACCAGCTTCCTTTCCCGACGAACGACGATTACGATTTTGTGAATGGATTCGCGAACGCCTTGTTGATTTGTAAATAAATATTTAAAGGGTAGCGCGACATTGAAACCTTTTCGAAGGAATTCAGTGTGTTACTGGAATAAGACCGACTTTTGAATTCTTTGAACTTATTATTTCGAGAAGCGATAGTTAAATTCTTTAGGTTAATTGAATGTAAAAAATCTGCACGCCTCCTTTAGTTACGAGATATATCCCTGCGTTTGAAAAAAAGAATTCCTTATCCGTTCTGCTCAGCTCCGGTGCAATTTGCAATTAAGGCTTAAAAAATTTTCTTATTCGTAGGACCTACTTTGCCTTTAATATTGTATTCACACAAAAAAATGAAATTTAACCCTTTTTAATAAAAACAAAAAAAAAAAAAAATGCCAATATACTGATCCGATTTTCTCAAGTAATCTTTTAGAGCTTCGACAACTGGACTATTTTTTTCAAGACGTAATCCGAGCGCAACTTTTTCCGCTCCCCAATGCTACAACACAACGTTGCCAAAATCTACACGAGCACATAAAATATTACGAAAAAACAATTTTGAAATATTTAGCCTTAGATGGCAAGGCATTGTTATCTAAGCAAAAGTTATAGGTTATGTAGGTGCGGTGCCAAAGCGCTTCTAAAAAGGAGGCTCATTACCGTGGAATACAATCGACGCAATTATCATAAAAGCGTAATGCTAAGGAATGTAAGCCAACGTGTCGGCACATTCAGCCAGATCGGCCGCTGCGGCAAACGCGCCGCTGCCGAATTTGTTTTGAAAATCAATGTTCGCGCTTGCGATAGGACAAAACGGTCGTGTAAACATCCCCGTTCGGCTGCTGCGCTTCGTTGAAACGAGTCTTTGTTCATTGGCAACGGAGGGCAAATTGTTAGAGCTCGATTTTAGTCAAGTATTGGTAGTTTTCGATAAGCAGCAAAAGCTGTTTCTTTAGAATAGATATAACTAATTTTGAAGAAATATTTTATGGTTTTTCAATTTGCCAATAGAAACGTTTATGTAATATGCAGAAAACTTATTTTAAATAAAAGGGAGTAATTTGGTAAAATAATAAATAGGCTTGACTGACTTCCTCATCTCTTTTGTTACTAGGATTTATTGAATCTTTTTAGATATTTTATAATTACTGTTAGATATTTTATAATTACTAAGTTTAGATATTTTATAATTACTAAGAATACAAAAATGTAAAAAGGAATTTTTTTTTTTCAATAAAGATGCAATATAAAAGTTTTATTTTTTTAGTATTAAGCAAGAAGTGGAATTTCTTATTGAATCTTTTTTTTAATTAAATTTTTTTATGAAATATTTAATTGTCTGGATTAAAAAGATGCTAAATCGATTTTCAATATCAATTTTTTATATAAATAAAAGTTGAAACTATTCATTCTATAATTAAAATTTTTCATTCATAAAATGATATTGTCATCACAAATAGTGATAGTCACTCATTACTGATTAAAATTCAGCCTCCTATACTACTTTCATACTTTTCCTGATACCTATCAACCTAAAACATTTTTAATCTACCGTCAATGTCTATTTTGTTAATTTAATTTAATTTAATTTAATTTTTCAAAGAAATCATTTCGCATCGCGAGCAAAACTTGCATTTCTTCGTTAAACCGCTTTGGAAATTTCGAACTCTCGCGGCGTCTCCATGGCAACGCACACGTGACCTGCGCTTCGGCGGCAAATTTTCGGCCGTCGCAGCCTATGCGCCTTTTCGATAGTCATTTCGCGGTCTACCGCGATCAGGAACATAGCTTTAGTGCCTTCGTTCTTCGAACCCTTCCTCATTGCTTTTCTGTCTTCGATTCGAGCACGTCGTTCGGGTTTAGTTTTTCTGGATCTCCGTGGAGTTTGGACTCAACACCGACGTTAAAAAAAAAGGTTAGTTACTTAGCGGCGCAACAGTCGCCGCGGCACATTCGAAGAATTTGAATCGGTTCTGCGAAAAAACCGTCGGCCCTTTGCTAATGGTCCTTTCTTTGTTCTAAGAAGTTTTCGTTGACCGGTAGAAAAGTTGCTTTTTTTTTTAGGGGAGAGGGGGAGAAACAGTGAAAGATGTCTTTGTTTTAAATAAGTCTTTTTTTTGAACAACGAAAGTGAACATTTTCGAAATTAGTTACTGATACTGTTTTCGACGAGAGAATTTTGTTTTCGCGCGGCTAAACGGAGTTTTCTTTGTTTGATAAGCTAAGTTCGGGGAAGGTGAAAAAAGTTTGTGATTGTTTCGGATACTCAATAGATTTTTCTAGAAGTTTGTACATTTTAGACATTTTCTTGCAAATACGTATTCTTTTTTGACAGAAAATTTATTGTCTAAAATGCTATTTTGCGAAAAGCATTGTCGTTTATATCAATGAATATCATTATTAATTTTTTTGTTTAAAATTTTCATTTCAATTTTTAATTCTCCCAAAGTTTAAAATAATTCAATCAACTTTTAAATAAACTGATATTATTGGTTAGCAAGTTATAAATCCTCAAACAAATTAAATTTATTTATATTTTAATTATAAAAAATGAATTAAGCTCAATTGTTGGAAGATTAGTGTTCATTTGTTTAAAGATTGTATGTATACAAATTATTTAATTATATATTTATACAGAAAATTATATCAATTTATATTTACTTTTAATTAGCCTAAATAATGTCTGACGAAAACTGGGATGATGACGATTCAGCACCTGTTGCTGCTATAGTAAGTTAAAAATGTTTCTCCTCTAAATTATTTAATAAAATATAATAACCTACTGATAATCTTTTGTGAATAGAACAATAACAACAATGGTTTTGGTACCAACTTTGGAAAAGGTCGTGGGTTTAAGCCAGTGAATAATAGCTATGACAACAATAGCAGTGGTTTTGGCACTTTTGAGGATAGTGGACGAGAAGAGAGAAGACCTGGTGGTAGAAGTCAAGACTTTGGAAATGACTCTGAAAACAAAGGTTTTGGAGGAGGTTCCAAAGGTTTTGGCGGAAACGATGACTCTGATAACAGAGGTTTTGGAGGAGAATCGAGAGGTTTTGGAGGAGACTCAAGAGGTTTTGGAGGAGAATCTAGAGGTTTTGGAGGAGAATCTAGAGGTTTTGGAGATGACCAGGTTACTGATTAATTTAATTTTTAAACTCAGAAATCTATTGCTTAATTTTTCTACTTTTTACTACTTGATTTAAATATAATAATTGAATATTAAAATAACGCTATGGTAAAATATTAAAGTACTATTACGAATACTTTTTTTTAAATAAGTGTTATAAATTATGAATTATGAATTTTTGTGAATAATTTTTTCTGCATTCATTTATAGGGAGATGGAGAAAATCGAAGGGGCGGTAGAGGCGGCCGTGGAGGCCGCGGACGAGGAGGGCGTGGAAGTAGGGGTGGAGGCGGTGGAGATCGAAATTATAATAGAGATGACAACCAAGAAAGCGGTTTTGGAGGCACTCGCGGTTTTGGTGACGACAACAATAATAAAGGATTCGGAGGGGGGGGATTTGGTGACGAAAACGATAATGGAGGAGGTTCCCGTGGATTTGGTGGGGGCGGAGGTTTCGAAAATGATAATGAAGGTGATGATCGTAGCGGTGGCAGAGGTAAATATATTTTTTATTTTACGAATTGCATACAACATACTAATAATTAAATTATGAATGCAGTAAACTCTACCTTTGCTTAAAATTGCAGATTAAATATTCACTATAACTTTAAATTCTTTATTTTTGCAGGTAGAGGTCGCGGAGGCCGTGGGGGTCGAGGAAGAGGAGGTGGCGGCGACCGAGGTGATCGAGACAATTTCAATAACGATGGAGGTAATGACGACAAACCGGAAAAGCCACGTGAAAGTTACGTTCCGCCAGAACGTAGCAACGACGACGAAACTTTATTTGGCAGTGGTGTGAGTGCCGGCATTAACTTCAGGTGAAAAATTTTATCTTTAAAAATTTAGAGTAGTGAAGGTAGTGAAAATGTTCAGGATAGTGGTCATTATTGAAATTAAAATTTTGATTTGTTCTCAATTAATTAGAAACTGATGATTTTTTTCCGATTGCAGTAAATATGACAACATTGAAGTTAAAACAACTGGTATCGATATCCCGGATAAAATCCAAACATTCCAAGAAGCAAATTTGAGACAACTTCTAATGGATAACATCATAAAATCAAAATATACAGTTCCCACTCCAATTCAAAAGCACGCCATTCCTATTCTAATGGTTGGTAGAGATCTGATGGGCTGTGCTCAAACAGGGTCAGGAAAAACGGCGGCTTTTTTGATTCCCATTGTACAAAAGCTTCTTGCAACTGACAGAAATACATCTGATATGGCATCAATGAATAATGTTGAGCCAAGAGCTCTTGTTATTGCACCGACAAGAGAGTTAGCCATTCAAATTTTTGATGAATGCAGGAAATTCTCCAATGGATCATTCTTAAAGTGCCGCATAGTTTATGGTGGTACTGCAAAGTTTCATCAAAAGAAACAACTATTTACTGGCTGTGATATATTAGTAGCTACACCAGGTAGACTAATTGATCTAGTAGGAGAAGGCAAAATAACGTTCAATGCCATTGAGTTCGTAGTATTAGACGAAGCCGATAGAATGCTCGATATGGGCTTTATTGGAGATGTAGAAAAAGTAATTATTTTATTAATTTATTAATAATATTTTGATTTTTACTTGGATTTTTAAGAATTATATTATTAATTAACTTTGTTACTTTAGGTACTTCGTCATGACACAATGGTGCCAGCTGGACAGCGCCAAACGCTTATGTTCTCAGCAACATTCCCCAAGGCAATTCAAGAACTTGCTGGAAAGTTTTTAGTTAATTATGCTTTCACAGTTGTAGGTATAGTAGGGGCTGCTTGCAAAGATGTTGAGCAATCCTTCCATAAAGTTAAAAAGGCGGAGAAAAGGCAAAAACTTAAGGAATTGCTCGAGAACGAAGCAAATAATAACACACTGAATGGAATATTGGTGTTTGTTGAAGAAAAAAAAACAGCTGATTTCATAGCTTGCTTCTTATCTGAAAACAGTTTTCCGACGACCAGTATTCATGGTGACAGGTTGCAAAGAGAACGAGAAGAAGCTCTAAACGATTTTAAGGTAATTTTTGAATAAAATTTTTTATTTAAATTTACAGAAAATTTTATAAATTATGTATGTATGAAAGTTCGTTATTTTTATCTGATGTTTTTGTAATTTTTATTTTTAGAAAGGAACGATGAATATTTTGGTGGCTACTTCAGTTGCTTCCAGAGGTCTAGATATAAAAAATGTCAGACTCGTTATTAATTACGATCTTCCAAAAGAAATTGATGATTACGTCCATAGAATCGGAAGGACTGGCAGAGTTGGAAACAAAGGAAGAGCTGTCAGTTTTTATGACGCGCATTTTGACAACAGAATACAAGCAGATTTAGTCAAGATCTTAACCCTAGCTGATCAACAGGTACCAGATTGGTTGTCGGAAGGAGCTTCTGGTGGAGGAAGTGGAGGCCACGCTAAATTTGGAGGAGAAGACATCAGAAGCGTAAGCTAAATCTAAGTAGTGTTAAAAAAATAAGTGATATTGAAAATAATACTGATAAAATTTATACTTTTTGCAGTTCTCAGATGTTCAAGGTTCACAAGGTGCCGCACAACCGGTGGAAGAGGAAGAAGAATGGTAGAACAGATAATCAAAAGTAGATACTACGCGTTTGCTCTGGTTTTAATAATCCGGAGATTAGTTCAAAATGTTAAACCAGTATTTTACGATTGTTCCTACTATAATTTTAGTTTTTTTATAACTTGTACAATAACGTAAAATACGATTAGTTATTTTTTACCAGATAAGATTTGTAAAACAAAGATTATTGTTTTGACATTTAAAGTTAATGTACAATGCCAAAGGCTAAATTACTTAAAGAATATTTGTATAGAGTACAAATAACCTTTTCTAAGAAATAAATTTTTCTATAAAAAATAAAATTCCACTGTTGTTTATTCATATTAATGCTTATAAATAGTTACATTGAAGTACTCGAGTCTTTATTCAGTTATACAAAAAGCTTTTGACAGAATCTTACTCGCCAAGTGCTAAGAAAATTTATTTTGCAAAATGTACTTACCATCGCTGACGTTAAAGGCGAGGTCTTCGCTGTTCCAACCTAATTGCTCGTCAAGCAGAGCTGAAAATATGGAATCAGTCGTTTGATTCATGGTGTCTGCTGTTGTGTTTGGATAATACATCATGTCGGTTGGTTCGGACTTGTAAGCGGCACCACTATCCGCACCGATTGGCTCGATGCTATTGGTCAAGTTCATCGATGTCGCAACGGCTGATCCTAGATTCGATTGCCCACCTCTATATATAGTAAAAAGTAAGTTAATTATATTTTTATACTTAATTATAATGTAATTTACACGCCGTACAAGCTAATTAAATAACTTTTTATTGAAACTTGTTCAATAAAACACAGACCTGTACTGTGGTAAGTCCCAGTGGAGTTAAGGTCGCCGACGGGCGGCGCAAGAGTGGCATTGTGCAGCAGAACGTTGCGCTGCGCGGCCTCGTAGTGGCCGTGGTGCGGCGGGGCCGCGGTGCCGGAAGCGCCAAGACTCGTGTAACTCGGGTGGTGATGGTGGTGGTGGTGGCCCGGGTGTGCGAAGTGCTCGCTGCCGCCCGCCACCGAGAAGAACGGCGAGATGTCTGGCCAGCGCTGCTCCATACTCATCGTTCGCACGAACGGCATTCGGCTCTGCGAATTATGAATTGTTAGTTTCTTTTGTTTTCATTTGCTTTACATTATTTTGAATTGGTTTTAATATTTTTAAGGTTTTAGTTTTTGTTTTAATTGAGACGATATTCTTTGATGTAAGAGAACAAGTTTATTTGTCAACTTTTAGTGTGTCAACATAATTCAACTAGTTTCAAAATTTCGAAATTTACAATCGACATAATCACCGCAATATTTATTTCAGCTTAATAACTGCTATTCAATTTACGTCAGTCATTTGCATACAATTACAATTATTTATCAATGGAGCTTTCATTTGTTGCAGCGAATAACGAAAGGAGAAAAGTATTTCGGCGGACACTCCCCACGAAATCGGCTTTGGACGATTTCGATCGGTTATTTGATTCCCTCTCCGCATACATTACACCGATCGACTGAAGCATCGTATACGCCCATTCGACAAAAGCTACACCTTCTCCGAGTTCGACCCTTCGACTGTATTCTTTTATTGTGTCGATAATCAATACGAGGCTCGCTGCAATTGATGTAAGGTTGAGTTAATACATTTTTATTTTCGTCTTTTAATCAAATTAATTTTGTTTATGTGCAAAAAATTGCGGAAAAAGTAAAGAGACGTAAATGTAAGATAATTTCCAGATTTCCAAATTTTCCTATCTAACTTGAAATATATTTGTAGCTGTATAAGGGAACTACAAGGACTAATTATAATAACCTTTAAAATAATTACCTCCTCCATTCAACCCCCCAGGAATTACAATAATCCAAATCCAGCATTGACTCAAAAATCCCTTTTTACCACTATTCATCTCTAAACGTTCAAGACAAACGAAGGCCCCGAGCTCGAGGATAAGCTGGCCAATATAACATTAATATCGTCGCATTATCAGGCCTGTCAGGCTTTCGTCGTCGTCACCCGCTGGGGCCGCGTAGGTGTCGCGATATTAATGGTCCCTCCGTCTGGGCCCGTGATTGACGCGCGTGCGAGCGAGCGGTCTTGTTTCTCTCGCCGATAGCCGATCTTTTTGGAGGAATTGATGCCCGCGCCGTATTTTGAATTATTGACTCTGGGCCTTTTTTTTCTCTCTCTCTCTGTGCGCTGGTTTAAACGAGCGTAAGGAATTCTCGAGGAGAGATTAATTTGATTTAGCTGGTCGGTTTTTGGCGTACCGAGGCTATCGATATTGATCGATTGGGACTGGAGACGCATTGTCTTTGAAACTGGATCTTTGATTTATAAATGCGGAAGGGGGCGTGTAATTAATTGTGGAATTCTTTCGACGTGGTGTACGTGCAAAAAGGCCATTTACTTGCTTGTAAATCAAACAACAATTCACGAAAAGTTGTAATACAATCGTAAAAGCAATCGCCTAAAAAGGTAGGTATCTTTGAAAGACCAGCAAGCAATTTCCTCCCCGCTAAAACTCCCGTCAAGGCATCGCTATTTTTTCCGAAAATCCAATCCAGCTGCACGGTGCATCCTCGGCAATAACCTTGTCGGGCAATCGCAGACGCGTCATTGAATTCTAATCAATTGCAGCCCGGCGTAAGCGCGGTAGTCGGGGCTAATGCGAGAAAAAAAGAGAGACAGAGAGGGAGAGAGGCTCGAGTGCGCATCAATCAGCGAAGCGCAGAAGCGCAATCTGGCGCACGCCGCTGCTGCCTGTCAGCGAGCGCATCTGCCGCGCGGCGGCTTTCTCGCGGATTTTACGCGCCTCTTGCTCAAACTGTCAGCAGGCGCAGGAAGGAAGCCGAGAGGAAATGGGGTTCTCGACCTGCACTCGAGCCGATTGATAGTCAAGAGCTCGTAGGAACTGCAGCTTTTTCCGCGTATTTATTATCGAATAGGTTAGGTTATGGGTGCAGGCGTAGTTTGAACTCGTACCGGCAGTTGGCGTTGCACGACTTGCGCAGGGCGAGTGCTTTGTATAGAGCCAGTGGTTTTACTGTTAGCCGAGCGCGACGTCTCTCGAGAGCAGCGTAAAAAGCGAGGAGGAAATTGCATTTACATCAGAGAGAGGTCCACGGCGTGCAAAAACAGCCGATCCATCAATGGAAGCACCTCCGCGACGAGCCGAATAATCCATTAGCGGTAAGAATCCCCCGGCGACGCGCCATTTTAATGAAGAATTCACACATGCTCGCGCATAAATCACACCGGGAGCTCCTCCGGTAGCGGAATGCGTGCCTCATCCATTCGCCACACTTCCTTCCGTTCTTCCCTCCCCTCCCCTCCCCGCCGCGCGCCTCTCTCGCCCTGCGTGGGAAAGCGTATCGATGTCCAGTGGGCTTATCAAGCGAGAGCGGGGGAGGCGGCGCAGAAGAAGACCCGCGGAGAATCGCCGGGTAAACGATGCTTGTCGCCGAGTGCTTTTCGCGAGCGGTCTTTTTCTGAGAACCGAGGGAAAATCCCGCGCTTTTTCTGCCGCGCGCCTGCTTTGCTCCGCTGACGGTGGATTAGGCGCTGCCGAGAAGAAGCCCTTTTCGAAGCCGAGGGAGACGGCCAGTGTTTTCACGAGTTTTAACGTGCTTTGATAGGATTTTTGATGATCGAAAGGGCGATAAATGAATAATTTTGAAGTACGGAGGCCGTTGAACCTCATCGGTCGAAAGATCACGAGCAACGATCCCCGAAGCGACACTCGAATCTGTAACGGCGGGCTAAAAAAAGAGCGGACTTGAAAACGGTACCCGAGAGGACTCTAGAGAGGTCAAGTCCAGTCGGCGAGTCGTGCGTTTCGTCGCGCTCGGACTCATTACGCATTTCACAGTGGTCGCGAGAGCGAATAAAGGCAGGGCGTCCCGCCGCGAGAATTCCGCGCGCTTCTTGCCTCAATAAGGCGGTTTTGCGCGCGCTTATGGATTATTTTTTGCCTGTATATGCATCGCCGCCGCGCCGGAAATGACGCTCCTTCGGACTGCTATTTTTTCGGCTGAATTTCTGAAATTCCTCGGAGCTTCGCCGCGCTTCGAGCGCTTTAACGAGTTCGGGGCTTAATAGAACTGAAAGGCTGACTGATGGCCGTTAATAAATATCGCGGCTTTGTTTTATGTGACTGCGGGGCTTAAAAAGTAACTGTAAACGCGAGCTCGTACGTCAATTTGTTGATTTTACGAGGACACGAGAGCGCCGTGCAGCGACGAGTGTACTTTAATTTCGTAATGGCGTAACAATGCTATAAATTTTTCGTCAACATATTATATTGGCTCGCTGATGAATCGCTCGGGTATTCTAGGAATTGTACCGTTATTCCGCGCCTAATGAAAGCGGCTGAACTTTTCGCGAGATTCGGCCGGTAAAGCCGAACGGAACGCGAGCGTTAATAAGAGAAAATCGAGTGACGAGGCAGGAACGCGCAGCGCCGTTCGTTCGCCGATTAAGGCTGCGAGATTCGAGTTGGATCTTTAATTGATAAGATTCGATTCGCGTAATTGAATGAGAGTTTATTAGCGTCGAGAATGGGATGATTAATACACGTAGACTCGAGCGCTAAAAAAGTCTCGGCGAGAAAGTTGAAAATTTTGAGAAATTAAGCCGTCTCGGAGAGCGAGGAGGGGAATACTGGAATCCTATTTTGAGCAAACAAGGAAACTCAAACAGCAGCTCGAGAAGTGGCTCTTTAAAGCGCACTAAGAAATTTAAACAAAACCTGTCTGCGCACACATTTCCACACTCGAAAACTGAAGGAGCGACCAATTACTCGTTCACCCGTCAAAACTCCAGCCGCTATTTGGAACGAGTATAAAGACGAGTGTCGTAGGTAAATTGTCAACATTCGGAAAACGGTAAACAAAGAAATTGAGGTTAAGGTTGAGGTCCTTTCTATATAAAACCGTATTCAAACTGAAGGGCGGACCTTAGCTTCTTAGCGCGGAAATGAACTCGTCCACTCGAAGAAACTCGAATCGGGGCCTGCTCCGATTTCCCGAGCAAAAAACGCGAATTAATAATTGCAGCTCTTCGCGCTACCAGGTAGTCTCGGGCGCATGCGCGGACACGCAAATGACGCTTGTCGTGCGCGGAGGCGGTCCGAGATCTCACGCAAGTCCGCTGCCTCAAGGACCAGTCGGCGGTGCAAACATCGAAAATTGACCGTGGATAAACAGAAGCGGGAAGGACTGTTTTTTCTCGAAGCCTGACGGATTCTTCGCGCTGCGTCGTCGCTTCTTCCACCGAACGCCGGCCCAATAATCGGCCGATGCTCGAACGCGGAATTGAGATTAATTCTGGGCTGAATAAAGTTTGCAGGTGATTTTCGTTAGAGGGCGACAAAAAACGGGGGAGAAGAAACGCGTAGATTAAGCCGAGATTTTCGCAGAGAGCCGCCCCGGCAAAGACGAGGCTCGGAGGGAGAAAAAGGAGCCGCGAGCGGCGATTTGTTCGGGACGATTTGACGAGGGGCGCAAAAACGGCGCGCTTTCAGCCCCGCTTTTACGAGCGATTTGCGCTAAAAATCCCGTGCAAAATCGGCATCTCCGGCGACGCTTAATGATCATTCCGATAAAGTACACATAATTTTCGGATTAACGTCGCTTTTTGCCGGGGGCCCTGAAAGTCGCCTCGCCGCCACTGGACTCTTGCTCCGAGCCCGCTTTTATCTTATCCCGCGAAAATTCTCCACGTGCGATCCGTGCGGCTATCGCGTCTCGGGGCACCACGCAAATGACCCGCTTCGTAAACACTTGAACCGGCTAGGCCCCGATAAGAGGTGTGCGACGCACGTGCAAATTATATCCGAGCGCGTCCTTGGGGCCCGCGAGCCAAAGCCACGCGACCGGCTCTCGAAAAATCGCGCGCGCGGAGCGGCAGCTCGTGACCGGTTCTCTCGGCGGGCGCATTACCGAGCGGCTCGTAACTCCCCGCGCTTCCGGAAAACGGAGAGAGCTCTCTGCTCCCGATGTGCTCTCTTGGCAAATTGAAGGCCCATTATTCGGGGGGGCTCCGCAAAGGTCCATTGAAATGCATTGGCTTTCGGAATTTACGAGCGGCGAAAATGGAATAACCCTCCTTCCCCGCAGCGGAATATTGTTTAGCCGCTTTTTGCCCGGGGAGATGGAAATTGTGATTAGACGCCCGAGCGGTAATTGAGTTATCACTTTTTCAGATTCAACGGCAATGACGACTTGTGATTCCCTGATTGACCGACTGAGATGCGGAGGATAACGAGATTGCGAGGTATGCAATTTGTTTTTTTCGGAGGAGAGCAAACGCGGCCCGACCTTGGATTGATAAATGCTCAAGGATGAGTGATCTAATTCGTATAAATATTTAGATATTGATTCTGATGTAACTGCGAGCTTTATAGCTTATTGCCGGCGGTTAAAAACGATAATGTAATAAACGTTTTGCGCGTCGATCAATCAAAGGCCTCCTGGCAGACCGACGAGGAAAATCGCTGAAACAATCGGCTGCTGCTCTGCGTAGCCTAAAAAGGTGTTCGATTATCTCGCGTCAATCATTCGGTTAAATCTCGCATATTAATGACCGCGCGGTAACAAAAAAAAACTGCGCGAATTAAGATGCACAGCCACACTGGCATTGATTAATCGCGACTGCCCGTTTGTTTTTTCCGTCCTCCGCTTCTATTCGCGAAATTGAATGAATCCTCCGAAAAACAGTGACTTAATCGAATCCAGAATGAAGAGGCAATCGTCGTCCCCGAGCCCCGTCATTCCGGCGATATCTCTCGGCGAGCACCTCTCTTCCGGCGCGAGCGACAATCTCTCTCTCTCTCTCTCTGTCTCGCGTATTGGGTTTCGGGAACGGGACGCATTTTCTCTCCCTCGGCGCGGCACCGAGAGTACCGCAACGCGCATAAATCATAACACCTGCAGTCCGGTGAGTGACTGCGCGTAATTAACGACCCGGCCGCCAGCAGAAGCTCGAGAAAGAGAGACCGGACACTCGGCTGGCAGAGAGAGATAGAGAGAGATTTCTCGGCTTCCTTTTTTTTTCGAGCCCAACAACGACGAGGACTTTCTTAAGCTGCGAGTCGATTGTTTGGAGACGCGGGGAAGGCTGCTTTTCGGAAAAAGCCTCGATTATTCGATTAACCGAGGTGGCCGTAATTACGAAATTCCTCATTGTCGGAGCGCTCGTCATTGTATTCATGCGCGACTCGAAAAAAAAAGGCAGCCTACCAAATAATCCGCGCGCGACAATCGCTTCGTAATGAAAATGCGAGAATTGCGAGGCCCCCGTAGGCGAGTTGATGCGCGGCCGCGGAAGTCGTCACGAGAAATAAAGGTAATCGCGCGTGCGCGCGCCTCCGCGTGAAAATGTCCCTTTGGGCGCGATGACGAGGTGCTCGAGCGCGTTCCTGATTTTTTCCGGAGAGGTAATCATTGCGGTTTGCGACGGAGTTTCCAGGCTAATCGTTCCGAGGTCAGAGCTGCTATTGAACGCATTATGCTCCCATGATGGAGGCTCGCAGTGTCGCGGAGCCCGACAGTGTAACTAATAGAAAGGGCCCTAAATCTAGTTCTCCCGAGGAGCTTCGGGCCAGACCGCAGACCCAACCGCGGGAGTATATACAAACTCGTCGTTCCGCTCGGCCTCGTCGCGGGGAGCGCGTCCGCCGCGGAGGAGGAAGCGGCTCGGGACACTTCGGGGAGATAATCCTCCGGCGGGGAGCGGTTAATTGCAGCTCGGAGGACCGGTAGGCGGCGACCGAGCTGTCAAAACTACAGTGCCCGAGCCCGGGGAGCTGTTGGCGACACAGAAGCGACTCGGAATTGAGAATTTACGAGCGGCCGACCCCGACGATCAATTTGACTCTCGAGTGGACCGCCTCGGACGCCCCGGCGATTTATGCCTTTATTGATGCGCCAGAAGTCGGATCTGTTTGGCTTGATTTGTTGGGCTGCTCGTTAGAGGGCGTGGCGGGTCAATTTGGGGGGAATATTGGCCTGCCGATCGGTCGCTCTCATCGAGTTTTCGAGCGGACGAATTTCAGCTGCTCGCACTCAATTTGCAGACGAATCGTTCCCGGTCGGGAGCAGCATCCGCGAATACTTGCCGGTCGAGTGGCCGCTCAAAATCAACACGTATTTTATTTGCCTCGCCTCGCTGGCAAAGGTTACGCCAACAGTCTCTCTCTTCGGGCTCCCAACTCAGCCGGGGCCCCCCGACTCTGTTTACGGTATAATAATAATCCCCCTGGCCCCGAGAGAGAGAGAGAACGAGAAAATGGCCAGTAGTGTAGTAGCCTAACAACTTTGCGCAGCGCTTGGCGACTTTTACGAGGGGCCCCGCGCGATTTATCGCGCTCTCTCGCGCGCTCCTCTTCCTGAATCCTCTCTCTCTCTCCGCGAAAACACATATTTTCCGGGGGCCGCGCGCGCTGTAAATTTCGAGTTTGTCGAGGAGCCGGGCAGCTGATTTGTAAGCGGCGGATTTTCGCTCTCGTAAAGAAGCGCGCGACTCCGCCGAGGCAGGCTCCGCTGTATGCTAATGCGCCGAATCTATTTGCGCGACAGTCTGTCGGTTTTGCGGAAGGGCCCCGATGAGATTTCTATTTATAGGCCGACTTTTGCGCTCTCCCCCTCCCTGCCGCTCGAAAAACGCGTCGCGCGTCCTTTGGAGCTATTTTTTTTGTCGCCGCTTTTTTCCGCGCCGCTCGCGAGAAACGGCGGCGGGGGGGCCTTACGCAAGTGTGCGCAAAACGTGTCATTTTTGGAGAAGCGACTCTCACGCGAGTGTCGTATTAACACTGACCCTCGGCCGAGCGGCTGTAATTGCTAGCTGCTGCAGCGCTTCTGCGCGGCATTGTGTCAGAAGACGAGGCGATCCGTCCGCGTTTATGGAGAGCACAGCGCGTTATATATCGCGGAGGAAGCGCGGCTGAGGCCGCGGCCGCGGACTGTCATTTCGGAGCCGAGCGGCATCGAGGCAGATTCGGATCTTCAATTTTCGAAATGTTTACGTTGCGGGCTCCGACAGATATATATAAACGGAGTCGATCGGAGACTCGGCGTTTTCATTGCGGCTTTTTTCGAGTGTCAATGTCGATTTTATAATCGCCATTACTTATGCAGATGAGGCGACGGCGAATATTACGCTTGTTGAGCGTTCGGCGATACCATTGAGAGCGAGATAAATTAGCGTCAAATTTTTTTCGCCTCTTCCCGTTATTAAGCGTTTTTAGCGATTCTGAAAATGATTGTTTATTAAGTTTTTTCCCCTCGAAATCGGGCGCAAAAAGGCATTTTAATTCCGGAATAGACGTCTCGCTTTTTTTCCCTCCCTATAATTGTAAAAAAAAAGGATCAATTAAATATAGAATACACGCGCCGATGAATAAATCATGCGGCTTTCGCGTGTCATAGTAAAATAAGAGGCAAAAAAAGGAGCACCAAGCGGTGATGGACGTTTACGCTGCTCCGGCATGCTTGTGTGTATAATCAAAACGTATTTTCCAGCTCGCTTATTTTAAAAAATATTTATTCGCCTCGCTCGTATCCCAATTTATTGAGCTTTTGACTGATGCCAAGCTCGAGTCATTATAAATTTCGATCATTAAAAGTATTATTAATTTGCAAGTAGAAAAGCGGTTTAACAAAAATTACTAGAATAATTAGTAGCTCGAGGACAGAATCAGGGTGAAAATTATTCCACTTTATACGAAAATTTAATAATTACTAAATTTATGGCAACAATTATTGAATCAACTTTTAGTAGAAAGTGCTGCAGTAATAATTTTCACTCCGATCCAATAGCAATTTTTTCTAAACTTTTTTTCTCCGTCTATATAACGATTTACATAACGAGATCATTAACAGCTCATTTTTTGATTAACACTTTTCCTTCGAGAGATTTAAACTGCTCTAATAAATGAATCGCGCGCCACTTTACTCCTCAAAGGTTAACTTTCTCATCACCGCGATCAAAACGATCAAAACATAAATCACCGAAATAATAATCTTTCTGGTGCACTGGGCCAACCCCGTCCACTAAATCAAGCTCCGCATTGCGCAACGCACAATATTTTTCTCTCAGCGAAAAAAATATAAAAAAAAAAAAAATTCGCGCGACCTACAAAAAAAATATAAAAAAAAGAAAGAATATTCCAAAGCGGCGACAACTAGGATAACAATAATTGTCAGCTGCGAGAGAGACTTTCACCCGCCCGGCGCTTTCACGCAACGCGCCGCTTTTTTTACGAGAGCTTTAACGCTGATTTATCGCGCCGCTTATTTGCTTAGTGTGGGAATACGAGCTTCGACGGGCGAACTAATTGCGCGCGACTTGAATTACCGATTCTCGGCCCGGCGGAACGGCCTTTTTATGGGGGCGTAAATTAAGAAGCTAAGTGAGATCGGGAAAGCGGCCGTTTTCGAGGTTGCATGTACAATTGAAACACGAGCCAGAAGACACTTTTCGAAAGTGATGTAATTGCAAAACGTTCGGTCGATCGAGCGAACGTCGTTGGCGCGATTTCGCGCCAAGCAGGAATTTATGAATAATACTAAAAGCCTGGAATGACAGCATAATTGTGCTTTCCGATAGAAAAAACATTTAAATTAACGCGTTTTTTTGTCTCGAACCGCCGGGATTCGTACGGTAATTGATGTCTCAGGCTGTTTTTTCGTCGCAAACAATATTTTAAATTTACGCAATGACCGTCAAACCGCCTCCCGATATAATCGCCTCAGCCGTGGAAAGAGGAAATAAAAAAGAAAATCAGAGACACTAGTCCTGACATTGACAATGCCGCTCGGACGCGATTTTAATTGAACGCTTTCACTGGTCGATTCGCGCTTATTAATCACTTCAGCCGGGCTTTTACATAACGACAGAAAAACGGCCGCGACTCGGTCGCGGACAAAAGGAAAATGCCAGGCTGCTTTTTTCTCCGATCGGCGACATTGCCGGGCTGGTTATTTAAAAAGCTGCGCTCGGATTGATCGTTATTGATAAATCGCGCATCGATCGCGCAGATAAGGAGGCAGATAACGATCGTAAATAACCGCAAAGCTATATCTAATCGGCGAGCGCAGTGGTGTGGTGTCCTACCTGCAGAAAGCCGTCGTCGACGACGAGGTTCCAGCATTCCGGAGCGGGCGCCGGATCGGCTGTGATCGCGTAGTGCGGCTTGAAGATCGCTTGCTGCACGTCGTTCATAAGTGCTCGGGTCACTGGCACGTCATTATTCACAGAGCTTGTCACGTTACCGTTCTCCCTCTCTCTCTCTGTGCGGCGCACACAGGGTCACACGGGGGGCACACTGTACTATCTTGCCTGGCGCGCGGCTTACGAACGAGTGACGTCGGGAACGAGGATCTTCGGCCTGGGCCTCGGGAGAGCCGGAGGAACGGGGTTGGGGGAAGGGGCAGCCGGCGCCGATTGGCCGAGGCGGACGGGCTGCCTGGACGAGGCAGAGTCCACGTGTCTCCGGGTTACGTCATTAGACGGGGGAGGCCGATGGAGGAGCGATCGATCGCTGATCGATGGATCGGAGGATCGACGGGGGGGTCGAGCGGGCAGGTCCTTCTTTTTCCCGGTTTGTCGCGAGCGGCTTTGATTAATGAGCGGGTCTGTGATTGAATTAAGGTTATCGGGAGAGAAGTAATTGAAGAAGGTACGTATGGACGAGTTATTCAATAGTAATAAGTAGTGCAAGGATTGTGAGAGAGAGATGGGAGTGGCGTGGGTCATTGTCGCGCTGCGTGATTAGTGTGATTTTGAAAGTGATTTGCGCTCTTGGTAATTAACGATGCCGAACAATCGGCGAGACTTTGTGGGGATTGAAACGGTGGAATTAGTGCCTTGGCGCGTATAATAATTTTTGAATTTTTAATGACGCAACATAAATAATCGTAATTTACTCAATTCGAAGACTGATTTTAACGACGTTTTTCTTTGAAAAATCATCGAAACAGCTGCGGAATTGAACTCCCTCCGCAAGGCGAGCGAAGACCCGCCGCAATAACCCAGCACTCCTCCTCTCTATCAATAAAACACTTCCCCGAGAAAAATGCACCCGCTCTCTCGCGCCTAGCCTAGAAAGCGCTAATCACAGACGCAGATCGCGAGAGAGACGCACGTGCACACGCGGAGAGGAGAAAAAATGGCGAGACCGAGGCGCGGGTGGGGCAAAGAGAGAGAGCGAGCGGAGCCTGTGATTTGTGGCCGACGGGGTTGTTGCCGAGAATTACGGGCCTGACTCGGGCCCGAGGGGCCGCTTAAGTCCGCGGTTTTCCCTGGGACCTCCTTATCGACCGCGGGATTTTTTTTTTAAACGCGCCCGTAACCGTTTCTTTTGCTTCGCCGCCGCTGTAATTCCCGACTGGTCTCCCCGAGCTAAGTTCTGGGCTGCTTGCGAAAAGCTGACTTTTTCTGGGGGAGCTTTACGGGCGGGAATAGTGGTTTGCCGGAATAAATTTTCAGTTTCTTTTCTGATGGAAATTGTTTGAATGGGATATTTTTGGAAAAACATCCTGGCCCTGACGGTCGTCGGTTGAAAGATCGGTTGGTCTTTTGGTATTAACTTTTTTTCAGATCATTTTCAGGAACCTTACGGTTTCAAAACCATTTCAGGACCACTTCGAAGCACGTACAGAGAGGATTAAAAATTACCTAAGCAATAATAAATGAAATATACTTTCAGCAAAAAGTATTTTGGCATACTGCAAGTCCGTGTTGCTGTCTCTAAACAATGTAGTATTTTTTAATAAAACCTTTTTTTCGTAACTCAAAAAAATCGATACACAGCCATAGCAGTTCTGGGCTGTAAAGTTAATCAATTTTTTATTAATCCATTGACCAAACAATAAATGTTCAAATTACTCAAATTACTTCTTAAATGCCGGAAATGTCGGAAAAAACGTTTCACATTTGTAAGAAAAATGCCCAGTTTTATAGCCAGCAACTGCTCTCTTGGCCATTTCATATACATTCATATTTCTATTAGGATAGAAGCATGAGAAATTGCTTTTTACGCATAAAGAATCAAACTTTTTAAGTGAAGGTTCTGTTACGCTGCTACTTAACCGGTAATAAAATCCATAAAATAGTAATTACACGCAGACGGCCAGTAAATTTACCTTCTAATTACGAAGGACGTCTCTTAAAAGTGACAAAATCCAATTTTACCCACTCATGCCACCGGTCCAATATCGTCCGACTCCCGTTACTCCGTTCCAAAAGCCCAGAAACCTAATGGGAGAGCTTACGAGCTTAGAAATCGGCGGCGCCTCGGAGTTTTTTTCTCCTCGGCGCACGTGTCGTTACGCGAGATCGTAGTCTATCGAAAAAGCTGCCTGGTCGCATGTCGCGAGGCCACGCGGAAGAGGCACACATAACCTATACCCGCGGCTGAGTGCCCCTCTCGCGCATCCTTATACCGAGAGCGAGGCGACAATTACAATCAGCGGGCCGCGCTCGTAAAAATGTATTCCCCGCGCTTGCATAACCTCAAAGGCTCTCCGCGTCGTCGCGCGCAGTGCGCGCATGTCGCACTGGGCAATGAGCGACGGGCAAGCGATTGCTAATAGTTGTTTATTGCCTGGATTTACGATCGCGAGCGAGAGAGAGAGAGAGAGAGACACAGAGACTGACGCGGAGTGTTTGCCATTTTTCCAGCTCCCCTCCGCGGGGCTTGATTGTCGAGAGCCGCGAGCGCGCGCTTTTCCGTTTCTCGGATGTCTCGCTTCTTTATTCCCCCGGCGGGCGATTATCAGCGATGAGCCTAATGAGCTGGATTTCAGCGGGAAATTTCAAAGCTGGAACGGGAAGGGAAAAAGAAGTACCGGCAAATTGTTGGTGCACGTCTCTGGTTGTAAATCGTTGTTTATATCGCGTCTCAGGAGGGCAGCGAGCAAACAATCGCCACGGATCTAAGAGATGTGGAAGTAGTTAGGTTGACGCGTTATTGTTTTTTAATGGCGCGCGCCGAGAGTTTGTTTAAAAATACTAAACAGTTTTATGCTCCGCCTGGGAGAAAAAAAAGTGTATTACGTCTTTGCCGCCGGGATTATTAAAGCAAATTGACCGTCATTTAGCATAATTTCAACATTCTTTGTGTTTTACGGTGCTTCTATGCCGCGTCTTAGATGTTGACGGCGTCCTGCCGACTTATTCAATACTTTGTTTGTAATACTGCCGGTAAAGTTATGCTCGTTATTTATATTTATCGCTTGATGATTGCTTTTTATTCCTTCATGCTCTGTCACTTTTTGCACGGCGGACTTTTTCATTTCTTTCGGCTATTCAAGATCTACACATTCAAATGTTATGCGTCGTTAAAAGATTACTATTAGGAGGGATTAAAGGACGGTAGCGTCCTTTAATCGTTGACTATTAAAACTGTTATCCTTTCGCGTTTGATGCCTTCCCCGTATCTCAGCTCGGTCAAGATTGACCGTAATCCAATATAATTCGCGACGACAAAGAAGTCGAAACGATCTTCGCGAAGTGGCGAAGCGGCTGCTTCACGGAAATCGGCCGTAAAACCTCTTCCATCCTCGCGGCGGCGGCGGAGTTTTCGGGAAACCGAAAATAGCACAGGAAAGGCTCGGCGGCCGCCGCTCGGCATTAATTTCGTCGGCGAGCGAACTGCTCGGAGAGCTCCGACACCGGAGCGAGAGTTACACATGTAACATCCGTCGGTCGTCCGCTGCATTAAGAGACGGCGGTTACGAGGGATAATTGCTGGGTGCGGACTCGCGGGGCAGTAAATAACCGTGTGTCCCGTTTATGGACCGTAAACGCCGCTCTAACTGCGCCGCGTGCGCCGGTATGCCTCTCTCGCTCTCTCTCCCTTTTCTCTAGCCTCCTCTCTACTTCGTATATCAAAACCTTATTCAGCGAAGCCCCTTATTACTGGGCCGCTTTTTCGCGGCCGGAGCGCCCTCTGGAGTGTAACGGCGGCCCGTCGACTGCCGATCGGTTTTGACGCGGCGATGACGATCGCCAGCTTTTAATCAGAGAGGTGATCGAGTTGCGAGGAGAGTTTTTTGCCGCGATTTCTAAACTCGATTCCGACGATTTGCCGCAATTTTTGCTGAATTAGCTCGTTAGGGGCTTTTGAAAAGTAGCCGTTAACGGCGGATCGTAAAACGTCGCTATTTAGGGCTGGCTAGAAAAAAAAAGTTTCTCCGTTTCGCCACTTCCACGCGCAACTCGTGGCATCCGCTTGATTAAAAGCATAACTGCTCCGCGGCCGCCTTAATTTCCGTTTCGTCAATATCCCGCGGAAATTGCGCGCGTTAGTTTCCCGCGCCGCGGCTTGGAAATGTATAACGTCGAGAGCGTCTTCGAGGGCAGCGCTTTTATCGGGGAGCATCGCCGGGCACTCGGGAGCATAAGTGGCGGAGCTGTCAGGAGCCGACGGTTAGCGAAAGAATAACAACAGGCCTTACCTGGAACGAGCGGTGATGAGGATGATGGGGGTGGTGGTACTGCGGCGTGTGAATCATGTTGTCGGCCGGTGGATCCTCGCTTGTCTTGGGGCTCGAGTCCTCGTCGTCCGCGGACGTAGATGCCCGGGAATCGCTGCGCGCCCCGTCGGAGTTGTCCTCGTCGCGCTTCTTCTTTACTTCCGGCTTCTGCTGAGATGGATTGGCCGGAGGTCAGTTTAGACGTGGTTAGGGGGTTAATTTAGGAAGGGACTCCTAATGCTGTTATTTTGTGCTTGTTGAGGGGAAAATATGTTCGTTTCTCTGATGTGAGAAGAAGAAAGAAAAAACGGCAATTGGGTCTCAGTGTCGATCGGAATTTTATGTAAATGAAATCTGCTTTTTATTTCTTTCACAACTCTATTCAAAAAGAAGAATAATAAGGGTATAAAAACTTATTTGCAAAACGTTCAAAATGAAAATCGTATCCCGTTTTTGTGCGCGTTGTAAATGATAATACGAAGCATTAAATAAAAAAATCCTTTCCCCCGAACAGTCACTGACCTCAAGTTGGACCTCATCGAGGCCAACGAGCTGCAGCGCCTCCTCGAGGTTGAATCCGTCGGGCAGTCCGAGCGAGTCGTTGCTGAGGAATCCGTCAACGGCGGCGCAACCGTCTAGCAGGCAGCTGCCGTCGCCGAGCAGCTCCCTCGTGAAGTCATTCTCGAGGCCCAAGCTGGCGTCGTTCAGGCCCAGGGAGTCCTCGCCCAGGCCGACGAGCTCGCCCAAGCTCGCGTCGCAGAGAAGCCGCGAGCCCTGCTCCTCCTCCTCCTCGGCGTCCGCTTCCTCCTCCGGCTGCTGCCGCGGCGGCTCCCCCGAGAAACCGAGCTCCTCCGGCTCGCTGTTTAGGATGTACTCGCCTGCAAGAGGAGAACGGGGGGTTAGTGTCCTTTTCTCGAGAATTATTGTCGATTCATTGCCTATTGGGATTTGGGATCGAGTCGATTTCCGTAAAACGTGTGTACGATCGTCATGAATGACAGAGCGACGGGGCTCCTCTTCCCAAAGTCAACACTCGTAACCCCGCCAGTTTTTTTCGGTCCCCGATCTTTAATCGATAGAAATTTCAATCGGCCCTTTGTTTCTCCCCCTCCCCTAGTTTTTTTTTTAATTAGAAGCGCGCGGAAAAGCGGCTCGGTGCCTTTCCCAGGCGTGAATCGTCGAAAAAAAGGAGCGGAGCGCAGGTAAGAGAGGACTCGGAGCCCGAAGGAGAGGAAGAGGAGAGAGAGGCCTACACACGTAACTAATTGAGGGACAAAGGGGTTCCACCTGCGCCGGCGCGTCGACGCCCTTCGACCAATCGAGCGCTGCTCCGGGCCTCCTTTCTTCCTTTTTTTCCGCGCCGCAAGCTTTTTTCCGTCGTTCGCTCGCCTTCTTGCGTCCGGGGAACGAAGCTCTCTATTGGTTTTGCCGAAAGCGAGAGGCGGCTTGGCGCGGGAGAATAGAGCTGCGGTCTCAAAGAGTTTCCGAAGACGCGACTGCTTTTTGCGAGGCTCTGCGGTCAATGGATTGTTAGATCGATGTGCTGCCTAGTAGTTAGCACTTCGCGTATGCGTCGCGAGTTTCGTTACCTGATCCACGAGTGTTTTAATTGGTCGCGCGAAACGGGACTGCGTTTTGCTTTATTAACATTGAATATTAAAATACCTAAGAAATTCTAAGCCCCGTGAAATATTTCCAGCGAGCCTCGAGAACGGCAAACCTCTCGAGCAGCTTCCGCCGCGAGAAAAGACTCGAGAACCCATCTCACTCCTCTAGGAGAATTTTAAAAAAACTCCTCTCCATTGAGCACATCCCGGGCCCGATAAACATTTCCCCGGTGCCTCTCGACGCTATCCGCGCCTGCGCTCTTACGCATTCATGTGCCCCGTCCGGAGAAGCGGAGGGGCCCCGCCGCCGCCGTCTCGGGAATTATTATTTTATGAGATTATTATCTCTGACAACAGGCGGCCGTAGGCGCCTGAATCCTTTTCTTGTTTTTCCAGCAAGTGGATTCTCACGCGGGATTAAGGGGCTTTTCCTTTTCACGCCGGACACCTTTTATATTGCTCGAGTTTTCTCTGCAAATAGAGCCCCCGGGCTCCGGGCTTTCTTCGGTGGGAGATGCTTTTCCGCCGAGGAATTCGGTGTTTTCTGTGATAATAGCTGCGACGGTTAGACGCCTAATTTTATTCGAGGCTTTATGCGGAGTTATAAGGTTTGAATTTAAAGTAAAAATTTCTTTAACGTTTGAAATAAACCCACGCTGAAGCGTATACTTTTCGAACGATTTAAATGTTGCTTTCTATCCGTCCGCAAATCTACCTCTCACTTCTTGATTAAAATAATTATTCCAAAATAACCCCGAAATCAATTAATTCTGCATTCCCAGGCCCATTAAAACCCTCAATTACCACCGAAAGAATCGCCGGCTTCACACCAAATTAATACTCTCGCGATTCTGCCGCCGAATTTCGCGGAGGCTTCGATTTTTCGAGCAGTTAAAAAAAATAAAGAAGAGGGAGCCCAAGACGCGGCAGGACGCGGGTTATTACGCGCAGTTAACGAGCGGGCCGCCATCGCCGAGGCCCGACTCGTAATTGGGGTCGGCCGATAATGCCGGCTGATAATTTGCCGCGGCTATTAAGCGACCCTCCGACTGCCTTCTGTCCGTCCCCTCCCCCCTCGATTCTGCTTTTTAAAATGGAGGGCTGCGATGCGTTAATGGGAGAGTGTTTGATGGGTCTTTTTTTTTGCTGGCCGTCGAGGTGAGCTTGTGCTGGTTTTTTTTGTTTTTACGTGAAATAACTCTTTGTGTGATTTTATGTTAATTTTGAATTTGATGTTTATCTTGTTAACTCCGATTATTCCGAGTGCACATCTTTGAATTAACGCGCTTTACATAGACAGTTACGAAGGCCTTTTTTCTCGCAGGATATAATCGTAATATAGCAGATCATCGTGTGTCGTAAGAACAATTGGATTATTTTGATACTCCTACATTGCGTGGGCTGACAACTTTCAAACCTCAACAGTTAACTTTTTGCTCATTGTGTTGCTTCATAACCGGTAAAAAGTATACGTTTTTGTCATTGATACAATAAACGCCATTTACGAATTAGAGTTTTATCAGTCTGTAAAAACGTTTCGGGTATCTTTACATTCCAGAGATTTTTTGTTCAATTAAAACTGTCTTTGTTAAATTCCAATGATGGTACTCTACAATTTATTTAGTTCATACGATGCTTTACTTCAAAAAACATTTATATGAAAATTAATCAACATTCACTACTCTTTAGAAACTATATGTTAAATTCGCTTTCGATCTCCTTCTCCGAATAAAAATGTAAATAGTCATTTTACAAAATCCCGAACTACCAATAAAATTGACCGCACTGCCGAGGCAAAGCAAAGGAGCACGCATTACCAGCTCAACGGCTCATCAGCCCCGAAAGAGCCCGGCAACTTTTCCACACCTCAACAAGGAATAGGCCGCCGAACGAATTTGCCGCGGGTCCAGCACAGAGATCCGCAAGATGACTTGGCGGGGAAAGGCACGCGGTGATCCGCCGGGGCAAAGACCGAGGAGAGCGGCTTTGAACTCGCCGGACGCACGATTTTTCCCTGACGGGTCATTTCTCATAGTTGCTCGAGCGCCGCGGCCTTCGCGGAGCAGCTGCCGCTCTCGCCGGATCCGATGGGAGACTTTTCTCGCTTTCGGCGGGTGGATATTTCGTTTTTCGGGGGTGGTAATGGAGCTTTTCGAGGCGAATTTATTTGTTGATTTCAAGTTAAATAGGATTTTGTTTTACTTCCAATAAAGGTTTTTAACGTATTAGATTCAATTGTTTGATTTAGTTGTAGGTTTAATTGTGAATGTTTCAAAGAACTTTTTCAATTTTCAAAGATTATGATTACGTAAAAAGTTTTAATTTATATGGAGATTGCGTATGTAAAAATAATAATTAAAAGTGCGGTGAAAAATAAATTGGAAAGCTGTGCGCGCTTATTCTGTACCTTTTCCGTCGGTAGATTTACGTTCGCTATACCTCCGTTCCCATAAAGTGAATGCGCGATTGAAACAATTTAAATGGTATAAACTTTCTTACTGATTCATAATATTGTTAAGTTTTAACATCTATTAACCATTTGATCAAAACTACAATAACTTTTCCACCTTACAGAACAAACCTCGCGCAGCCCCGAAACAGTAAACCGCCAAAACTATACGAGCACCTCATAAAAAATTCATAAACCCTCGGCATTTTTTACGTCCCGTCGCTCCAATCCTTCCTTCAAAATCTGACGTACGGAATGCTTGAAATCCCGCCGAAAAAAATGCCGACAATCGAATTCCGCCGCTAAGACTATCGTCGGGATCTCCCGGCTAACGAAATCATCAATCGGCGGTGGCGGCGGCGATCGCCGTGAAAAATCGGCGATTCGTCAGCTTGTCACCGGTCGCTCCGGTCAGCTTCGCCGTCCGGTAATTGGCCGGCGATCGTCAATCACGCCGCGATTTTTCCGAGGCGGGAAATTTTCGAATCAGCCGAGACTTATTGCTTCCGACGTTGCGCAAGAGTTTGGCGAGGTTCTGCTTGGCGCTTTTAAGGAGTCCGATGGTGGAACGGATTTTTTTTGTACGTAGGATATATTTTTTACGTTTTAGAAGCAACGAAGGTCTTGAAAGGGAATTAATATAATCATGCTTCTATTAGAGGTTTTCCTTTACATCTTTGACGATTTTTTGATATTTTGTAACGATTTTTACTTTATTTTAAAGATTTTTCTTATTTTATAAGTATTTAATTAGATAAAAAACCTTAATACACTTTAACAATTTTATTCTTCATTATTGAAAATATTCAGTCTCGTTATTAAAAATATCTTGAACTTGGAAACCGTTTTAGTTCTTCTTTGAAATGAAGAATGAATGTAACTTATCGTTCGACGAGATTTTTAATTTTAATTCAGGCGAATATCATACAGTTTTCTAAACACAACGACTCCCGACGGTTATAACCAGCTTCGTTCAACCATTTTCTCAGTCTTCCAACACCACCTCGCATCCAGCCGGCAACTTTTCAACACAATATCGTACCTAAGAACTCCGCAAACGTCTTCCGCTCGGCAAATCTCGTAAACTCAATCCAGCAACTCCGCGAATATCCGCAATCACTCTTGAAGGAACACAATCAACACAACTCCTGCAGAAATCAGCCAGCAACAGTCCTTCCACAAAGGAACTCACACTCTCGATAATCCTCCACAAAACCAGCGCAATCGAGCAAGCACACTGCTGAAAACGGGGTCCTTATCACTGTTTCCTCCGCGCTCCGACAAGGCAGTCCGAATCCACGCAACACAGAGTCCGGCGGCTCGCTGACTATCGCGTGCTGCGTTCTGGGATTGCCCAACCGGGCTCGGCATTGTGCCGACTCTCTCTCTCTCTCTCTCTCCCTCTCTTCCTGCGGGGGAAAAAGGCCAGCAAGGGGGGAAGAGCCGCTCGCAGCCAATGGCGGTCCAGCGAGGCCAGCAACATGGCCGCCCACCCGCTCGGCACAATGCTCGGGAGAAGGAAGGGGGGGCGAATAGTCGGGGCGAAGGTGGGGACGGAGGGGAAGGGGCAGATGCGTGGGCCAAGGAGGAGGAATCGGCGAAATTGGAAAGTTTATTGGGCGAGCCCGAGGAAGAGACGGGAAAGGAGGATCTGGCTTGGCTGCGGCGAAGGCTTTTAGGATGGCTGGGAGATTTTGGATTTGCGAATTTTTCAAGTTGATTTGGCTTTTTCGAGGTATAAACGCGTTTGTGTATTCGATTTTTCGACCCGGAGTAGATGAATGAATTTTTTTCTTATTGACGCTTGAACGAAATAAATTTTGTACAATTTAGTTTTTGATGACGTTAAATTCGTAACTTTCGCTTCGAATAATTTCACAATAGCTTGTCGATCGGGTACGCAAAAAATTGCTTATGAATAAGAAACTTTAGCACGGAAGATCTACATTTAACTCGAGACTTTTGAATAATTCAGTCACGTGAAATAAGTTTTAAGGTTGGCTGAAATTACGTGTTATAACCTATGTAAGAGTAATTTAGTGTTCATTACGCATTTAAACATTATTTATGTATATATTCCCTGGTAGAATCCTTAGCCGGTTCTCAACTATTAAAATGTTAAACTATCCGATATGGTTAAACGATACATGATTATTTGTATGGTTAAAAATTCAGCTAAAACTCACAGATTTTTAACAACGAACTAGTTAATAATTCGTTGAGCTGAGGGAGGTCTGCGGTCATATTTTGCGCATTCGCCAAGAGTATTATTAATAATACAATTTACATTTGACAAACAAGAAAATTATTAATTGAAAATTAATTTACTAAAAAATCTTAACTGGCACAAGCTGCTGATTTCCTACCAGGGTTCGTGTTTAATTTTTTTCTCCCTATATCAAAAGTCTTAAAAACGTAATTTCTAAAAATAAGCAATAAACACGGTGCCTTCTCCCAGTGCCTTCTAAGCAAGCAAGAATACCAAATAAAGCCCCTCAGCTCCCGAAAAATCCAGATCTACCCATCGAATCGGCAGAGGGAGCAGAAAGCCCGGAAGGAAGGTCCGAGTCACGCTTGGCCGCAACCGGCGGGGGTTGTAAACCCCGGCCGCTCGCAAAAAAGCGCCTCGGCGACCTCGAGTCGCGCCGCCTCGGCTGGGAATCCCCGGTAGCCCAGATTTCCGGGCGCCATTTTTTCCGAGACCCACTTTTTCCTGGCCGCGCAGAAAGGGAGCTTGACGAATGGCTGGCCTCTCGTATTCTGCCCCGGATAACGAGCCGCTGGGGGCCGCGACGCCGTAGGAGCATCGAACGAAGGTACTTTCGTTAGACGCCGAGCTCGAGAGGACGCAGGTGTGTGCCGCGCGTCTCGATATGCAGGCGCGTCACGTAATTAATTGTAAATTAGCTCCGGGGCCCCGAGAGATCCCGTATCTAAATCCCGTCAAACGCGCCTCTCGCGCCGCACAATGCCGGTATTCTAATGTGTCGTCACTCCGCCTAGGCGACATTCCGCGCGCGCCCACGAGGAGGCCGAGGCTGCTTTCGATTGTCCCTTGGTGCGCGCCGCGCGTCGCCGGCGGGACACGGGCTGGGCAAGGCTTTCGAAAGAGAGGTCGACAACTTTTTGACGCGGCCGGAATCGGTGAAGTTTGAGTCGATGGTTTGTGGGTAAATATCTTATCGAATCACTGATTTATTTGAGCTTCTGATGAAAGGTCAGTTAATATTAACTATTTCGTTATGGTCGACTTGTAACTACTGAAATTTTTTAGAGAGCGGATATAAGGCATGGAGAATGGACCCGATCGAGCTAAAAAAAAAAAAACACTAAAATGAAAGATCGAAGTCAGTTTTCGAAAATCGTCATTGCATTAATTACCGAGAACATTTACCTCCTTTTAGCGGGCTTACCCGATGACTCGCCGGCGAAAAGCAGCAACAATTAATCTCCACCCACGCTATATTCCTCGACTCTCAAAATTCTATCGCCTCCGTCGATCGCGACGCCTCGCTTTCTCTCTCCTCCCCCGTCGCTCGCGTATCGCTTACGGTCGCTCCCACGGCGGACGAGGACGGCCGATTCGCGGCGGCGGAAGATTCGCCGACGGCGGCCGATAACGACAGACGTAATTACAGGCGCGAGCAGGAAAAGCACGCCCTTCGCGAGCGGGGGCCATTGTTCTGGCTTTTGTGCCGCGGCGGACGAGGCTTCCTTCGATTGCCCGCGCCTTTGTGAGCCCGAGGAATAATTAGCTCGGCCGTGGAGAATCGCCTCCTCTGGGGACTTATCTTGATGCGGCGCGGAGAATATTGCGGGAGAGCCGAGTTTGAGTCTTGCTGCGCCGATGATTTCGGCGCGGAGTTCTCTGTTCGGTTGGTTAACGGGGAAATTGGCTTGTTGAACAATTTTGGTGATGGAGTATGGATTTTTAGACTTGGAGAAAATATGTGGCACAAACAGACTCTTGTTATTAGGATATTAACAAATTTGATCTACGCTCATAAGAGAATAAAAATGTCATAAACAAGAATCAACCATTCTCAAACGCGATCGTACCAACATATTTCCTCCCGAAGAAAGCTCAGAAAACTTTTCCCAAACCATCATCAATCCCCTCCCCCAGTCTCCTTCTCCATGAAAAAACCTCACCGAATTCCTCTCCCAAAAAAGCCTCGCCTCGAAAAAAAAATCGTCCGCGCGCCAGACGACGGCCGGGAGAGGCAGCTTGGAGAGAAAAAAAAACTCGACGGAACAAAGTCCGCGGCATCGAGAAGGCGGCCGAGTCTTTAAGTGAAATTTTTTCCCGCCCCCCGGAACGCCGCCATCGCGAGCGTTGAAAATCGGGGAATTGAAAAATCCCCGGTTTCACACACACATATACACACGCCGGGAGAGGCGGCCGCCGACATCTTGTCGTGCTCGGCGGATGAAAAAAGAAATCGAGCGCTTTTTGCGGTTGGGCAACGCGCGAATTCGGGCTCGTCTCGAGTTTGGGAAACAGTTATCGGGCCTTTGCTGGAGAAATTTTTTGAGTACCGGGGCTTTTGTGGGCGATGCTAGTTGTATTTAAAACTTTAGTAAATAAATTTTACAATTTGAAAGGGCGTTGCTTGGTCACTTATTAATTTAACAAACTACTTTTCTCAAAGTTCGGGTAAACAATATGCCCTACAAATTCCACCTGATCGGTAAAACCTTATTTACCCAAGAGCTCAAACACAGCGATCTCTTCCAAGCTCCGGCGATTAAAGGCCGAGCGACGAATTAACAGGCACTCAATTCCTCGCTCCTCCAACGAGCGGTCGACTCTCCTCTCCATACACTCGGCGTCAAGTCCCCCCGTCCAGCAGATCGATGCGTTTACCGAGGAAAAGCGATACGGAATCGAGGCGGCGGTGGCGGCGGCGGCACGCGCGGAAAAAAACGAGCGGCCGGTCGTCGCGCGCAAACAATCAGTCAGCAGAATCGGGCGAGAGCTCCGTGTCCGTCATGTCTCGGTCCAATTACCGCGAGTGTAAACACACGCGGGCTCTCGTTGCGACGACGCTCTCGCGACCTCTCTTTTCCGGGAGTGTCGAGAGCGCGGAGGCCTGTGTTTTTTCTGGGACGAAGGCTGGCCGAAGCTAGACCGACCATGAGGTAATTGCAATCGCGCCGATACTGGCCTGTAAGAGGGCTGCTTTTTCTAGTGCGCGCGAGTTCTTAGGAGCGAGGAAGGAAGCTATTTAAGTCGAAAATTGCGCTTTTTATGCTGTCTTATGTAAGTGATTCTGCATCGAGGTGCCGATGTAAAAATTCATCCAACAGTGTATTCAATATTTGAATAATTAAAAAATTCTGGGTTAAAAATCGTCATAATATTTAGATTCCAAAGGTAAATGTTTCCACTGGCAAAGTTAAAACTCGTTAAAATCGTCTCGGTGCAGCAGGTGAAAAAAAATCACGGCACGTTTAAAGGCCGAAAATCCAGCCAGAGTACAAGAACCTCGTCACGCAGCAGCCGAAAATTCGAGCTCGGCTGCGAAATCATCCCGCGACGGCGGCGCGCTTCCGTGTTTGCATGACTGCAGAGAAAAAAAAAAGTGCGCTGTCGGGCGAGTCTCGTCGCGATAAGTGGGTCAGACGAGAGGATCGAGAGAGAGAGACCCGGAAGGAAGGCCTGAAAAATCCGATGACTGGCCACTAAGTCGCGCGCCGTCAATGAGCGGATCTTAGAGTTGCCAGCTCATACTATGACTTTATACTCGGCCCGTTTAGCTTGCACTTTTCGCCCGAGAGTCATGCTTAGAGGGTGAATTTCGTGCGCGCGAGCCGGCCGTTTATGGCCCCCGGTGAGGAGGAGCCGCAGTCGAGAGGAGGCTGCCGGACGACGAGACGGACTTTACGAGCGAAGAGGTGTCCGGGGAGTGCTTTGCCGAGGTGCGAATTGTGCTGGGAAGAGGACGTGTGCTTTTGTGCTTTTCGTGTGATGTATTTCGAGAGTCGATCCGAGTGGTTAAATTTGCCCTTTGAGGTTAGAATTCAGTTGTACATAAAATCAGTGAGTTTAACAGTGATTGTACGAAGCCAGTTTCCCCTCTCTAAATTATCAAGTGCTCACATTCCAATCCCTCGCATCGGCGAAGTGCGCGGCTAATTTAACGTCAATACTCATTTTCATTGAACCTTTCACCGCTCTCGGCTCCGAGATCGCGGCCTCTCGCGAATTCCATCGGGATATTGCGCTCCCCGCGAGAGCCGGGCATCATCATCTCTCCGGAGCGCGCGAAAATACGGCGTTACTTCACGCTCGCGCCTCGCGCGTCGAGACTCCGCGCTGCCCGCAGACTCCCGGCCCTTTTGAAAGACGGCCGATGCGAAAAGCCGAGATTCTCATCAGCAGAAGCGGCATTTTCTAAGCTCCATATATTTCCGGACGGGATGCTTTCGCGCCTCCGGCGGTTTACGAGGCGGCTTAGGCGAGCCTTCGATAAGGCCGACAATTTATCGTTCTTCATAACTTTAAACAGCGGTTTTTCAGGATTCTTTCGCCGAGGGAAGGGAATGACTGCTTGTACAGGTTGGGAGGAAAATTGGGGAGAAGTGGATGAGGACTTTTTGCTTTTTGTTTTTTTGCAGGTTTGTTTGAGAATGCGGTTTTAGAAAAATATTATCTACTTCGTAAGAAACGCTAATTATTCGATTTTACAAAAATTTAAATTACTGTAGTATTTATATTACGTTTGAATAACTTCAGAAAACAGTAGAAAATATTAAAAAGTTTTGAATATTACAGACGATAATTAAACGATCTAATGAAATTCCAGCAATATTAGTCAATTTCTTAAGCTTCAAGAGTTGGAGACTAAAAAAATTTTCCGCAACAACGCCTCCTTCGAAATTGCTGCGTCGCCGGAAAACTCGCTACTGGTACACTTGACGCAAACCAGCAGCCCAGCGAGAGACTCTTAAAGACCGGCATTGAAGCTCAATCGTTCGTGCTAAATCCAAATCCCGGCGCTCTTTGGCAGGGATTGTACTCCGCTTTAAAGAGCTCTTTTTCGAGTCAGACGAGAAAGAAACAGAGAGAAAGAGAGAGAGAGAGAGAGAGAGAAAGGAGAGGTGTGCCAAGCGCCATTAATTTACGGGCGGCCACTTCTGAAAGCCGATAGAATCTCGCGCGCGAAAGCAGCTCTCCTCCTAAGTGCGGATTTTACGACGTACGACGTGCCGATTTTCATCTGGAGCGAGGGATTTTTCCTCGCCGGCGGATCGCAGTTTTAGATAATCGCCCGGCTTTCGTGCCGCCCGGTTTTTTTCGGGCTTTGCCAGGGGGATTACGGGCCGCATTTTTCCCGTCTCCCGGGTTTGTTTTGGGAAAGGATTTCGCGCGATTTTCTTCAAAACTGGAGCTACGGACAAAGTGGCTTTCGAACTCTTTTTTTTTTTGGGGGGCCGAATGTTGACCCAACGTTGGGTGTAAGTAGGTCTTCTGAGAAAATGATTGTGTTGTTAAAGAGAGGATTTTTTTTTAATTAATATTGCTTTAAAAAATAGAAATAATCCGGTAATTATAGAAATTGTCATAAATTCTTCAACGATTGAAGAATGAGGTACTTAAATATACATTCTTCGAAACTTGAAGGATTTATTTTATAAGTTTTGAAATGACGTGAGAAACACATTTTGTAATACCAACTTAAGAATGTCTTCTCACTTACGTTTTGAACTGTAAGCAAATAATTAACTAAAGAAAATATTCTTCTGCAGGAAAAAGAGTAAAATATTTTAGTTGAGCACATTTCTAAGTAGGTAGATGTACTTTACTGTTATTTCAATCATTTTTTACAAGTGTCTAAGTTAATCTTTATATACATAATTATAATCACAATTTTTTTCCTCATTAATAAACGTTAAACATCGATACACATCGAATTCAGCCGGGAAAAAAAGCAGAAACATTTTAATTAGAAATCGTTTTCGGTAAGAAAACAAACAGGCCCGAAAGCAATCAACTTTTCTAATCAACCTTTTCATGACCCGGTTAACCGCACGAATTATTTTCTCCGGCCTCACCATTGTTCTCGAATTCTTTTTTTTTTTTTACACCAGGACCGCTCCTCGAGAAACAACGTGCCTGCAACAAGTATTTGATCCCACGTCGTTAAATGTCGAGTGAACAAGTTTTCCGAGAATCTCTGTAGAATGTTTGAGGGTTGGTAAGCGTTGAGCGTCCTTATGATTCGTAGGGGCTCTTTTGAATTTTGAAATGAAAAGTTCGAGGAAACTTAAAAATGTGCAGAGGCTTCGATCGCCGAAACAATTTCGCCGAAAAAAGAAGCAACAATCGTCGACTCCGAACCTTGAACGAAAAATTGGCAGCAATATCGCAGAGATCCAAGGCCGATCGAGCGCGAGTTTTGCACTATTTTTTGCCTCCGTGTGAATCAGCGGCGTGTCTCTCGCGTTCTCTTAATAGGAGCCCGGCGGAGAGAAGGAAGCTCGCGCAAATCGGCCCCCATAATGACAGGTTGGAAGGTCGCCGCGTAAAGAGGGGCTAATGGTGCTTCAGGTGACAGGCCGACTTCTGCGCCAAGCACTTCTGCGATACGTATCCGTCCTAAATCAACAAGATTCCGAGGCACTTGGCTCGGACGATTGTTCCCTGGCTGCTGCTCGCTTCGGGGAATTCCCTTCGGTGAAAACGTTTTGTTGTCTTTTCGGGTGGAACACGTCGGGCTTCGGGCGCATTACGTCGACGCCGCTTGGCCCGGAGATGCAAAACTGGAATGCCGCGGGGATTAAACGGGGATAATTGCTGGATCTCTTTTATTGAGAAAGTTTTGTAGAAACTTTCTTTTCGTGTTTTAATAATTTCGAATTATTTACACGCGGAGAAAAATATTTTCGTAAAAATTACTACAGTGTTTAGGAAAATTTTCTTAAAACTTTAGAGAATATAACGTAATGTCATTAAAATTTTCTATAAAATCGGGCGCATTCGAACGCCGCTCGGAACATTCCAGCAATATTTCAATCATCGACAAACATCACTCTTCCTCCGAAACCTTGGTTGCGTCAGAAGGCAGAGCGTATCGATTTTTAACAGCCAATATCCTTAATAACCTTTCCACAAGGCATCTCCTGCGCTTCGCGGCTCATCAATGCCGCGGCGTCGAGCCTCCCGATGGGCCGTTTCAGAAACGCTTCAACGGCGTTGCCGCGTGGAGCCGAGAGCACATTTTCGGGGAAGACTCGGCCGGCTGAGCGTGAGTTGCGAAAAGCGCCCGGGGCCCAGGTAAAAAGGGCCGCGGCATTGTGCGCCGCGGCTCAATATAATTTTTCATCGGCAGTCGGATGTATTTTGCGTCGGCCGGCCCGAGAATCGTGGCGCACGGCTATGTTTTAATCCGGAAATTGAAATGTCGCCGATGGATCGCGAGACGCGATTGCGTTTTCTTACGGCTCGAGCGAGATTGATGGTGCTGCGGATTGGTAAGAAGAGGGCTGGAATTTCACGGTGCCGGTGGTTTTCGAGGACTTCAGGAGCAGTTTTTGAAAGTAGCTTGTTTTGGGGGAGGATCGTTGAAAATTGCTGCAAGTGGTTTTTTAAAAGAAATTTTCATTGTTTTCAATTAAATCCGAAAATTCGTATTTAGATAAAACTCTTCTTCAAAAAGAAAACTTCCTTTACTACGTAAGATAATTGCAGGAAAGTAAATAAAATATATTTACCGCTGAAAAATTAGACCTAAGCCCCGCTCCGAAAACCCGCCTCGGAAGCTGCTTACGCAAGTCCAAATCCCCCGATCGATCAGCCCCCGAAAGCATCCCAACAGCAGCACGCACATCTCCATATCTCCGCATCTCCGACTCCTGAGGCGCGAAAGTCGAGCAAACACTCGGGGCTGCCGAGAATATCCCACAGGCTCAGGAATCCTCCGGCCGCGTATACCCGCATACATCCCCGGCCGGCGAAAAAAAAAGCGAGCCCGCGCATGTCGGGGGGGAGGGGCAACCCCGAGGGGCATGACTCGCCAGAAACGCACAACCCCCTGATCGTCTCCCCTCCCCTGACGCACGCACCATTACTCATATCGCGGCTCGGTGCACGCACCAGGAAGCAGCCCCCGGGATCGATTCCGAATGGCGGCCCGGCTGCCTGGCCTTCTTCTTCTTCTTCTTTTTTGGGGGTTTTTTTCTTTTTCGGCGCGGAGACGGAGAGAGAGGCTGGGAGGCGATGATGGGGAGAGGGCTTTTTTCGAGTTTTTTAAGTGGGGTCGGCCTTTCAATGGCGGAGTGGAGTTCCGAGGCTCTCTGTCTGGCTTCTTTTTTGATTGGAACTTTTTGAGTTTAATTTGATGAAACAAATTTTTTTATTTAGTTTATATCCTTTCTGCTGCTTAATTGTGGTAGCCTCAGAACTAATGGCAGAATATCGAGCCAATACAGAAATATTAAAAAAGCCTAGGTTCCTAAGGAGAATTTTTCAATATATTGTGGTTATAACCACAATTACTGCTCCCCGCGAGTCAATATCTCCCGTGCACATTCTCGCATCCCTGCTTACAACGAATTTCAAAATCGTATAAAGCACGCGCAGGAGGGGCGGAGAGACGCGGAAAAGGGGCGCAGCTGTCCGCGGAGAAGGCCTCTCCCCGAGGGAATATCGCGAGGAAGTCGCCGCGTCTCTCGGGAGGCGCTTTGTCGTGTGAAATGGCGGAAAACGCGCTCGGGGAGAAAATATTGATTCCCCGCTGGCTTCCGTTGTTGGCGCTGAAAATTTTCGACTTTTTTTTCACTGCGCGGCGCGTAACGGCTTCAGCCCTCGCTCAAGTTCTTGGTATGTGTGCTGAGAAAGGGAGAGGATGAGTTGGCCGAAAATTGGAGGAACGAACGACTGCTTTAGGTATTTTAGTTCGGGAACGAAAAATTTTGCTTATTTACTTAGTTTAATTAATTTTCGAACGCTAATCCATCGGAATACGACCCCCTAAACGCATTTTCTTGAAAGAGCCGGACTTTTTCAACTACACAAATGATGAATATTTCATCTCCGCGTCTGTCAACAAATACGGCATTATTCCATTAAACCTCTCCCAATCATCCCCCGCATTTCGGCAAAGCACGCAATTATCATAAAACCCACCTTCCCTGGAAAAGCACCGGGCCGAGTGAGGGCGTCTCTCCCCCCCTCTCGAATTAATTCAGCCCCCTCTGGTCACGCTCGGAGCGGCCCGTCGTCCTCGGGAAACGGCGGATATTATTTTTTTTCCGCGCGCCGCCACCCCCGCCTATACCCACGTGACTAATCGAGCCGGAAATTAACACGACACCGGTAATGAATCGAGAGACTCGCGCCGCCGCCGCGCGGAAGGAGGCCTCGGGCGGATTTTTCGCCAGGCGCGCGCACGCGTGTGCTCCACTTTCGGGCCGCCCCCTCTCTTTTTTTGTTTCTTTTTTAGAGCCGATCGATTCGCTCGACGTTGCCCACTAAGGTTTCGCAAATGTAATTTGCTTTTTTCGAGGCGTTGGCCAAGCCGACGAGGGTTTTTGGGGAACGGATGGTAGGGAGGATTGCGAATGACGGTGGGTAGTCGTTTTAGGAATGTTTCTGGTTGCAAAACTCGAGAGGGAGAGCTGTAAAAGGTTTTGTAATCTGGAGCTGCATCCGCTTAGCTCGTTATTTCGAAAGAGATTTTTGGGTAACTTTTTTCAGTTGTTAAGGTTTGATTGATCTACGATCAAGTTATAAATAATTGAACGAACATCAATTTTTGTTAGATTTATTTCTCGTATAGAAAGCATAACCCAAAATTACAACAAAATCCGTGACTTGACAACAAACGGCTGCAATCCAAGTTTATTTGATACCGTAACTCTAAAACTCGAATAAAGAATCTTTATCGACGCATCGCCTTTTTCCATTAGCCAATCGTTATTCGCACGGCTTCGCGCTCGCAAAAAGGCGGGCGTTCCTTCGGGCGCAGAAAAGCAGCCGATAGGCATCGAGGGCCGCGGCGGAAAAATTCACTTGCAAAACAATGCGCGATTGTTCGGCGCGCGGCGACAATGCGAAAATGGGCGCGGACGAAAAAGGAGCTCGAGCGCATGGCGGCAAGTCGCCATTCCTATGAGATCCGCTCCCTTCTGTCCCTTTCTATCTAAGCGGTAGATGATTCCGACGGCGCTTTTCTCGCGAGTCGCATTGGTATTTTTTTTTTACGATAAAAGGTTTACGACGGATGCCAAGGGAGAATCGAGTCGTGTGAATGAAATGATCTTTAACTAAAGAGCAATTATTTCGCAAGATTTTCGTGACTATTGGAGCTTTTTATAAAAATTTCGAGAAACAATGTATTATTACAAAAACGTAACGAAAATTTCTACAAGGCAACAAAGCGGCCAGCTAATTAATTCCTTCCTCAAAGCTTCGGTTCGGCGAGTCAAGCCTCCCATCATCCTCGTACAATGCATTCCGGGGCGTACGCGTTATTGCGCGTCCACGTGGCGGCAGATGGGCGCATGCGCGCATCGATTCCTCCCCGAGTCCAATCAGCGGCGAACCGCTGATCCTCCCCTTCTGACGGATGCCCGGATCGGCGATTTTTCGAATTGAGTTTGTCTGGCTTTCAAAAGCAGGATTACGGGCTGACTTGCGTTTGGAGTTCTGGCCAGGAGGTTTTCCGAGTTTGGTAAAAGCAGGCTTCGCCGTTGGTTAGCGGCCAATAATTAATGAGTTCATTCGTCCCTTTCTGGTGGTTATCTTTTTGTTTGTTACACAGGCAATTCAGAGAAAATCTGAAGCCCCTATTCTTTTAAAGCTCCATTTATATTAAAGCAGCAGCAGCCAACTTCGTAAAAACTGCACTCGCGCGTCTCGCGAGTCTCCCGTGCAAGCCTTGCGACACCGCGGCGTCAGTCTCGATTTTCCCGCGCAGATCGGTATCGTAGCGTAAAGACAATTGCGCGCGCCTGGAAGCTCCCGCTTCGCGTCGAGCTGGAGAGAAAGAGCGCGGACCCGTAATTAACTTTCCTCGAGCGCGTTTCCCTTTGTTCGCGCGCTTCCGTGTCGAGTTTCTAACGCGGCCACTTTGTTAACCGAGCGACTAGGAAATTCGGCTTCGCGTCTGCTTTGGAAAAGCTTTATTAGGGAGGCTTCGCGGTGGGGAGATTTATTAATACAGTGCTAATTGGGAATTTAATGATGGACCTAAGAAGTAAATGATTTTTTTGTTTAAAATGTATGGGAGCGAGTCGTTTGATTAAGGATGACTGGGAATTTTTACCTGCGATCTCTTTGCGTCTAATAAGGCGGTATGTGCTTTTGGACACGGTCTAAAAAGGTCTAATTTCGAGGAAAGTTATGTAGTCTGAGAGTACTGTTGAAGCCGAGAAAATCAGAACTGTCTGAGATGAATTTTAATTTTCTTATTTGCATAAATGCCCATTAGGATAAAGAGAAATGCCAAGTAACAGCTATTTTCCATACCGTTAATTCCTGGAAACTTTCTAAGAATATTAGAAACAGAGCTGCCACTCGTTAAACGCCATTTAAATTTCAACGAACGAGAGCGCCAGGAAGCGAATTTTCAAAAATTCGCAAACAGACGTGAATGTATCCGCTCCGAAAGGCTTTTACATTTGATTTTTAATTAAAACTCCGCGCTATCCTTTCATTTTTCAGTTCTCCTTCTCGCACTTTTTCGTTCCAGTGAGTGCCCGGCGTATTTGCAGTGCGGCATGCAGAGAGTAACAATAAAATTCGCGCTCCTTTGCCTTTTTTACCCCGAGGCGCTCATTACTCGGCTTATCGGCGCAGCCGATCGACCGATCCGAGAAAGAGAAACGGGAGAAAAGCGGCTGCGATTTTAGCGGTTTATTTTTTGGTAAAAAACGTCGTTCTTTGTGCGTTGCCGCTGTGTGTCCGTTCAATTGAATTTTGCGCGCCGAGGAATGCAGGCTGTATACCGGCTGTATTTAATCTTGAGAATTTTTTACGGCCAATAAGCGGAACGATATTTTCGACTAGCCAGGTGTAGAACTAGTATTATTTTATTTTTCGGCAATTTTTTTTTCAATCAATAACACTTGATCTTACTTTCGAAACCGTGTCAATTAGAAAACTACACGGACAAAATTTTCTGTTCAAAATTACTATGAAAACCATGATAATCGTGGGGCAGGACTC
>UCOL01000890.1:0-48184 GCA_900474335.1 Ormyrus nitidulus | reverse complement strand
TCACTAATCTGTCTCGCAGAACAGAAGCTAAATCATTCGGATTTATTTGCCATTGCTTAGCTGTTCCGTCGAACAGTTCTATCAATCGAACTCGTTCCTCCTCTATTTTCATGGTACGATTCACGATTTGTTCGTACATTTTTCTAAGATTACAAATCTACGTAGAATACGAAACAGCACAGTTAGCCTTTAATAATGAGGGGAGTGCACACTAGCTCACTTGCTTGCTGTTATACTATAATTTACTTATTCAGTAAAATCAGGTTCAAGATCTAAAGAATTTTATTTCAAATTTAAATTCAAAGAATTAAATTTCTATTCAAAAATGTTTAACAAAGCTAATTTTTAATTTTAAACAATTTTACAAGGTATTTATTGAATTAAATTTCAATAATGAACCATCTTAATTTAGCCACTTAAATTTCAATAATGAACCATCTTAATTTAGCCACTTAAATTTCAATAATGAGCTATTTGTGTACTAAGACAAAGTCAATTAGCCATTTTGTACTAAAAAAAAAGTTAAACTATTGTGGATTTTTTACCCCCATAAAACCATTAGGTCTTTTCCGCAATAAACGGGAATTACGGTCTGCACCGTTCGGCTATTACCGGTCCGAACGTGTCAGCCTGATGTTCCGGCCCATCTGCTCACAGTCCCACACATATATAAATATATAATCATTTATAATGATTATATGACCATCTTATCTTTCTGAGAAGTCGCGAGATTCATTGTTTAGAAACTGTATTTAGTTTTCTCCGAATGGTCCAGAGATTTAGCTTGCGTCAGATAAGATACACATGAAATTCGAAAATATTTTATTTTTAGTTTGATGTATAGATTAAAATTTCAACGGCAAATAGTTGTAATTAGTAAAAACAAATTGTTTCTCTTTAAAACTTGGAATAATAAAAGTTGTTGATTCTCCGACTCGTGAAATTGCAAAAACTAAAGATGAATTCGATTTCAACAGGTCAAAACGCAAAAAACGTAGCTTACACGTAGAAATTTCGCACATGAATTATCATTGTGGTGCCTATGGAGTATTACGGCAATATGGCATCAATAATATCACTAAATATTATTATCTAGAATTTTTTAATAAATAAAGAAATTATTGTAAAAACTTTTTTCAAAGCTTACACTGTGCGATAGGCAATCTTCTGAATCTAAATATTTTTAATCTAGTAAAAAAAGTGAATTGAAACAATTAATTAAAACTGTACTATGAATACTATACAGTATAGTGCATTGCACGTTTAAGATATCGTCCCCTACCCTTTGTACTGTGAATATAAAATCTGTTGTGACGCTCAGATTCATGACAGTCGGAGTTTATCGTTCGAAGAGTAAAATAACACTTTAGTTATATTCGTGCAGAGATAAATTTTTCAAAATTTCTTACAATTTCATAGAAAATGGCATCACTTGCAGAAAAAATCGAATCAACTTTTACGTGGAATATAGAAGAAAATTACGCGTTTACGTATGATGAAACGGAGTTATCCGAAGAAGACGAAGTACCATTCCTAGCTTTAATGAATTCAATCATGAAAACATTTATTTATGTGACCAAAGTAAATTTTAACGAAGCACAAAAAAGCATAAAAGCCACCGACGACATTTGGAATAAGCTCGATCAAGAGTAAGTCTCGATTTATTAACTATTGCACAAACATTTTAATTTCAGTTAAATTAATTAATGCAATATTAAAAAAAAATACACAGGCAATTGCAAGCGGACGGAATATCAACAAAGATATTGTACAAAGTGATTCAAGATACAAAAAAGTACGTACCAGCAAGCGAGCACGAGGACAATCACGATACGATAAGAAAATTAGACGAATCACCTTTAATCGAGTTGGACGAAGTTTCCAGTGAGCACAGTACCTTGCTCGGGTGTAAAAGCGCGGCCTGGTCCATCTTCTACGAGTCAGCGATGGATCTAGCAATCTCATTTGCACGAGCGGCTATTGACATCAACGTCAATTGCTCCGTGTGGCACTTTATTTTAGGGAAAAATTTACGCAGACTCAGGCGCGAGCACGGAATACGCAATTCTCCTTCCTCCGAGGAGATAGAATGCTTTCATAAAGCTTACACTTTGTACAAAAGTCCGCTTTACGGCATTTACCTTGCTCATGCATATCACGAGAACAACGATCGTTTAATCTCGAATAATTATTATAGAGAAGTATACTATATGAGGCCAAAAAGCTGCAAAGTTCTGCTTCGTTTAGCCTTAGGTTTTCTGAGAACTTCGAATCTTCAAAATGCCAAATCGACGTTAGAATACGTGGAAACGTTACGGCCGGAATCTAGTATGCTATTCCATTACAAAGGAATTTATTACATGAAGTGCAACAATTTGGAAGCAAGTGTCCCGCAGTGTTTTGTCGATTAATTAAAAATTTTTAACGAAACAAAAACTTTTCTTTCAGCTGGCGTGCGAATATTTTCGAAAAGCAGCGGTCGATGAGAATTTCGGAGCAGACCTGCAATACGGTCTGTGTATGAAACAACTTGACGACTCATTCAGTTTCATTTATCACATGATGTTCATGTTGAAAAAGTACGGAGGTAGATATCGACAACAACTGACGTTGCATATGGGATTTGAATATTTTAAAAATGAAAAATATGAGAAAGCGTTTGTTAAATTTTTGGAGGCTATCGAGGTGATGCCTTACAGTAAAATATTACAAGTATGTATCATCTTCCTTATTTTATTCATTTACGAGCAACAGTGTTTTTTTCAGTTTAATTAAAATATGTTCTTGCATTCGTTGCAGCAATTTCTAGATCCTAATGGTCGTGATTCAATTAATGTATTTGATTTTATCGATTCGAAGCTCTTACCGACTTACAAGGAAAATTGTCCAGACTTTATGAAAAATCAACAGACTCTGGAAAAATATGAAAATCTTAAAAAATTATTAAAAATACGCATTGGAGAAGGGAAAAGTGCAGCTAGTCAGATGAAAAATAAGAGATATATTAAAGTTTTAATTTTAATTTTATTATTATTATTTGGTACTATGCTATTGCTGGTTTTGTCGCATTACACAAATTGTATTTACGCTTAATAAAAGTCTATTTGGATACACTTTACTTTTAAATTTCGTTCTTTTTTCAGATCATTAACTATTTCTAGCTTTAAAAATTTCATGAAAAATGTTGTATTCCTTTTTTTACAATTTAAGTTTTTAAGTTCTTAAAACTTATGTTATTAAACTTTATGTTATGAATTGAAAAATTCAGGTCAATCTTCGTAAGTATACTGTATTTTATTATAAAAAATGTTTTCAAGTAAAATATATGAGTTACATAACTTTGTTATTCTTCAACACACAAAATTAGAAAAAAAAAACATAGTATTCCGACAATATCATGAGATTTACAGGCGAGATTTGAATGAGAACGAGGAGAAAATCAAACAAGCACTGTTGGACTTCTGCTCTTTTCCGTGGAAAGTTTTGTGATTTAAAATCTGCTTAACCTTAAATAAATACAATTAAGTTTCATTAATTAAGTACTATACAATTAGTCTCGACCGAAGTTCAATAATTTAATCACTCTCCGTATCTTAATAAAAAAGACATTAAAACGAGAAGGCACACTCGTTCGAGCCGAAACAATAAATTGTACCGGTCCGATAACTCATCATCCGAACTGGTATACTTAACAACTCTCTTAGCTAAAAAAAAAAGAAACATCAGTATTGTCGCATAAAAACTCTCGCAAAGAGGAAACGAAAGCCTAAGTACTGTACATATGCGTTTGGCTTCGTGGACGGAATGAAAAATGCAATAAGCGCTGTCGCTTTCACCCGCGGCGAGAGAGAGAGAGTCCTGTGTGTGTCAATTGCACGATTCGCGGGTCCCGAACTTGAAGTATCAGAAGATTCCGAAGCGCTTTTTCGAGCCGCCGCTGGCGCGCTTCTTCCTGGCGGGGGCGACGACCTCGGCGGCGTCGACGCTGCCGGGCTGCGCCTGCTGGCCGAACGGGGCCAGCTTGCTCCTGACCTGCTCGTCGATCAGCATCTGCATGTCCATCTGCCACTGCTCGAGCTGCTCGCTCAGTTCAACCTTCTGCTGGATCGTCTCCATCAGCAGGCTGTTGAGCTGCATATTGTCGATCCGCGTCCGCGCCAGCTCCACCTCGACTTTGTTCTTGCGAGCCACCGCCTCGTCTCGGGTCTGAAAAACGGTCGGGAAATGAACGATTAGAAGAACCCTCGATTTATTTCGGTTAAATTTTTCGATTTTAGCCCGCGCGATAGAACGAATTCATCAAAATAAGTGGTTTAAAAAGATGCAAATCTGTGTAAAGTTGTGTATTTATGTTATAATATTTCGTCACACATTTTTAAATATTTTTTAACAAAAAATAAACATAAATAAACAAAAAAAAAAAAAAACAAATTTATTTGGAAAATTTTAAAATAAAAACATTTTTAAAAATTTAAATCCAAAAATAAACATTTTTTGCACAAAAAACAGTTTTAAACATTTTAATGTATTTTACTAGAAATGGAACTGTTTATTTTTGTTTAAAAAAGTTTACTTTTGCATAAATTTGTTTAAAAAAGTGTGTCGAAACATCAAATTTCTATGCACTTATAAACATTTCTTCGCGCTTCCGCAAGATGAAAATTTTGCACGTCGAGGCTATTAGCTCAATTCAGTCCAGCATTCGACTCGTTCGGCCGTCGGCGATGCTTACCTGCAGAGCCTGCGAGAGTAGCTCGTCCTTGGAGAGCAGGGAGTGCTCGATGTCGTGCCTGGCCCGGTCGCGCTCCTCCCTCGCGCCCTCGAGCTCCGCCTCGCAGAGCTTCAGCTTGGTCGCGGTCTCGACGAGGCCGTCGCCCCGGCGCTTCAGCTCATCCTGCGTCTGCCTGAGCTGCTCCTTGCTCTGCTCGAGCTCCTCCTTGGCGCGGTGCAGCTCGACCGCGAGGCCCAGCTCGCTCGGGCCGCCGCGCACGCCCGCCAGGGCCAGCGCGAACACCTCCTCCACCAGCTCCGACAGCGCGCCCGTGCAGTTCGTCTAAGAAATGAAGAGGTGTCTTTTAGTCGGCTGGGAGTTGCGTTTCATTGGAAGGTTGGCTGTAATTCGGTTGGAAGGAAACTCGGCAATTTTCTATATATCTAGTATATAGGCGACGTTAGCTCGAATTGTATTCCCACGTTTACTTTGTTTCTCGAGTTTCGGTTCGAGTCGTTCAAGCGAGGCGAGCACGAGTGTGAACCACCCACGTTTATACCGGTCTGCTTCGATTCGTCAAGTATCGCTGCTTGATATTTCTCTAGCATTGTAATGGTTTAAAACTTGTAACGAATGAATCATTCGCTCAGTATTCCCACGTGAAATTTTTTCTCTTTCGAGCTTATTATAAATCACTTTTAGTGCAAAACAATAGTATATTGAAAAAAAAAAAAAAAAAAGTTATATTTTTGCGTAGGATTCGCGTGTGAAAATACACGTTCTTAGATCGAAAAAGTGTATGAAAAGCTTACTAGATTAATAAATTATTCAATTTATTAAAAGTTAAATTCTTTGCGGTTTGAAATATATTTCATTGTTTGTATAATGGCGTACTAAGCAGTTTAAAAAAATTATAAATAGAATTTTCTTTGAAAACTCTGCTTATCTGAGGCAATGCTGCTTTTAAATAAGACAAGAATAAAGTGAAACTTCAAAGCAAGGATGATAGTAAAAATGTTAGCTAAAAATAAAATGACCTTTTAAATGAACTGACTTCAACACTAAACGAAGGAGGCCTTCTGCTTAAAAGTATCCATCATTGGTTAACTTTTTCAATCCTTATATTAAAGTTAATGATACCGCAACGCGAAATTGCAAAAATTTTAATTCTTTGACGAGAACGGCTTGTAAGAATCAGAAGTTGTCTTGCTTTATTTTCTGTTTACAGTTGGTGGGTCTAATAATTTAAAGAGGATTCATACGGTCGTACAAGTGCTTATGGTTCCGGAACGAGAATGTTAATCAGGACGCGTGAGCCCACTACTCATGCGGCGTGACCTGAATGTACGATTAAAAGAAAAAGGATTCAACAATCGTTATCGCTCTCGGATAAATCAAACCCATTCGTTGGTCATAGAGAGATCGGAGGGGTTATACATCGTAACTTCCTTCATCCATATGCTTTATACTGCCGAGTGCAGAGGTCGCGCCTTCTCACCTCGGGTTCGCTGCCGTTGTTGACGAGCAGCATGGACTCGTCGCAGTCGCTCTGGAGTCCGGAGTCGTCCTCGCCGCGCCTCAGGTGGCTGGAGAGCTCCCTGAGCCTGCGGCAGGCGCGGTCTACCTCCTGCCTCAGGCCTCGATCCTCGTCGCCGAGCGAGCTGCCGCCGCTCTCCTCGCACTCCATCTCGGCCTGCAGCGATCGCGGCTGCCGACGTCGGCCCGGCAGCGTGCTGCCGTTGCGGCTGCCGCCGCCGCCGCTGCTGTTCTCGAGGGCCGCCAGGGCAGCTGACAGCTCGTCCCTGAAACACGAGAGCCACGGGGGTTCAGCTGGAAAAACGGAAGCCGGACACGCGAGCCCGCGGGTATCGGATGTATTGTAAATGGCTGTCGGAGGGTGGATGATATGGGCTGCCTTCGGGCTCGCGCATCTGTTTTTTTTTCTCGTATTTACGGCGGTTATTCAAAGTGTTCTTCGACGGGAGAATTATAAAGTTTCACGTTTTAAAGGCGTTTTCTTGGTTTTTTTTTCAAAATTTCAAATTCGTAACTTATTAAAGTAACTCATTAAACGAATTATTCAACTTTTGTTCCGTTCAAAAGAAACATTTATGTATTTGGAATTTGTTTTCATCGCTTTAAAAAGATTAGTTTTATCTAAACTAGGCTCCAGTCGTGCAACGGCTAGTTAACCCAGTTTTTAATTAAAAACGTAAAAGTGGATCACTAATCTTTATTATGCCCCGAACATAAAAATTTTCAATTATAGATTTCTTCAAATTCCTTAATATTTAATCGAAATATCTTAATTAAAAATTAAACTTCTTCGTGTAGAGCGTATTAATTCTTTCCAAAATAAACGCCATCAGCAAACTTACACCTCTCAAGCAAACGGAAACATCGTATTAGAATATCATTCGGCGTGCTTTTTGCGTTTCCGAAAAAAGCTATAAAGCGCCTCGTGCGTTAGGCGCGAGAAAAAAGAAAAGAGATGGCGTAGGCGGCGATACGACGAGGCGCGCTCGCGCATTAATTTGCTACTGACCGTAATTTAATTCTTTCCTTTTCGCGGACGCGAGAGCCGCTTTGCTTTTTCCCGGCAGGTGTTACGTTTTCCGATGAAACCGGTTGTTTTTCCTGGGAACCGCGTGGGCGAGGCTTTTTTTAATTGGCGTGGATGATATTGCGACAGTAGTCGAGACGTGGAATTTCGTGGCGGGAAAAAGAAAAATATTTAAGGGTTTGCATTAGAGACGAAATTTTAATTCAACGTGACATTTAGTTGATCGATGCAAAATATTCACACTCTTGTCTTTTAGTTTAGCAATTTCTTAAATAATTACAATATCGAAGTTAAATAATTCTTTTAATCTTCATATAGAAATAAAATCGAGAAAGAAATTCGTTATCATTGATTCTTTCAAAATCTGCAGTTCATTTGCCAAGTAATTGATATAGGATAATTGATATAAAAAAAAAAAATAAATAAAAAATAAACGTGTCTGCCTTTATATACAAGACGTTGCGCAAAAAAGATTTATATCATCACTTTAATAAAAGATAAAATTAATTTAATTCACTAATGTAACTACGTTCTTATATGCTTCGGTCAGGGACCTTCGATCGAAAAGGTAATATAAAGGTCAAGTCTATTCAGAATGGCTGTATTAGAGTCGCTTTCGCAACCGTTGACCGCCGACGCAAACGTTCCTCTCTGTCATTGTCGCATTGTGACAATTGCTTATTGGGAAATGAGGCGGGAAAAATAAAAAAAAGCAATGTCGCTGTCAGGACGTAGGAAAGAAAGTGAAAAGAGCCACGACGTGCAAAAGTCAATTTTTATATCACGGATAAGAATACAATATTTATCACCATATAATGTTCGTAAAATTAACATAAAATAAATCTTTCAGCTAAAGGAATTAAAAAGATTTTATATTTTTTAAGTAATTTTACTAAGAAAAGTTTACTTTAGTTACATAAACAATTTTACTAAATTATTTCTCTCTTTGAGCAGTATTAAAAGCAGTATTTAAAAAACATTCATAATGAATAATATAGATTGTATTAAATTAATAACGTAACTAAACCAAGCAAAAAATTTCTAATCAGCACTTTGTATAAAAACCTTTTATAACATTCTACCGAACGATTTCTATAAATCGATTCTCAGCTCTAAATTAGTTTAATCCTCTTTTTCACTCTCAGACAGAAACATTGATTAGTATATAATCGTAAAGCGGGGAATCGAGGAGCCAAGAAAGCAAGACAGATCGGGGACATAAAAAAGTGAATATATTTTCTTTGCCCAGATCTCTGGGATATACCTTTCGCGCTCGGCGACGACGGCGCGTCGCTCGGCTTCGTGTCGCAGTCGTTCCAGGACGGCGGCGCGCTCCTCCGCCTCCTCGAGTGCCGCTATCGCTCGCGCTCGCTCCTCGCGCAGTTCCAGCGACCGCCTCTCGAGCTCCGTCCGCTGCGCGGACACCAACTGCACCTGAGGACCGTACGGAAAAGTTCGTTAGGCTCATGCGACACCGCCAGTGGCGTTTTAGATAAGCCGCCGCGGGTTATTGCTTTCTCGAGCCAGTTTATTAGGCACTCAGCTCCAGTTGTAAAGGAAAAATTAATTGGGTTGATGTGTATTTCGGCTTTACTTTATTTTCGCAGACATTACTTGTACTCTCGTTGTCGGATGGGATCTTCATTCTGGACGTACCGCGCATTTTTTGCATGTATCGATGATGCAATTTTTATATAATTCGAGCATTGTGAATCCAGTGAAAGTAATAACCAACTCAGGTAAGACTGCAAGTGTAATTTTATTACATTTTCAAGGACAAACCGACTTGGTACATTTTTGCCTTACAACAAGCATTGTGCATAATGCGTACTACAAGTAGTACACTTTTTATTTAACATTTATTATTTTGAGATATTATAATTTATTACATAAAAGAGAATAAATAATTAAACATAACCTCGTAAGATTGCGATTTAAAGAATTAAAATGTTGCCGTTGACGTTATAAAAATCATTGGTCTTCATAAGATTTTAATTTCTATTTATTTTTATTAATTTCAAAATACGTAATTATATTTATGTAAAAATTAAATCGACGTAAAAGTTTTTTGCTTTTTAGGCTATAATTATTAGTAACTTTCGAACTTGACGTGATGAAACAAAAGATGCTCGTCACTTAACGGTGTACTCAGACTTTTTTTTTTTTAAAAAAAGTATATAGTTATCTAAAATTAATAAATTAAGTAGTTTTACAAAATGGAAAACCGTTATTATATAAAATTTCCTACACGATTTTAGTAATTACGTAAGAAGTGCTTCTACAGAATTTAAAGTAGTAACGAAACGTACTATTAAAGGTATTAAACGTAGTCTATTCCTCATATTATCCTTTTTTATCGAATTTAACCACTTTTACGCTAGTTTTACGCCGCTCATGACGAAACCTGCCGTTTACAATGGAGCCGAAAAACCACCACCCAGCTGCGACGTTTGTGCAGGCCCAGAAAAATAAAAATACAGCTGCGTTCCACGGTGACCCTTTCAAAGCCTCAGCTTACCTCGTCCCTGAGAACCTCGAGGCTGCTGACATGGTCCTGCAGAGTGGTGCTCCTGATCGCGCACTTCTCCCTGAGCAGCTTGACCTCGATGAGCAGCTGCTCCTCCTGCTTGGCGGCCTCCCGGACCTGATCGGCCAGCCGGGCGTTCTGGGCGGTGAGCTCCTGGACGAGGTTCGCCTGGTCGCGCTCGGCCCTCCTGGTCAGCTCGTTCTGCTCGTCGAGCTGGGCGCGCAGCGACTCCAGGTCGCCCTGCAGCTCCACGGTGCGCGCCTCGCCCTCGCCCCGCGCCTCCTCCAGCTTGCGGCGCAGAAGGTGTCGCTCCTGCTCCAGGCTCTGCAACGGAGAAGCACGTTTTTTTTCCCCTTTATTTTTCTCTGCACTGGCACTTTCTGTCTTTAAATTAGAATATTGGAAAATTATATGTAAGTGCGTTGAAAGTTATCGCGGTTCTTCTGGAAAGATTCGATCTGGGTGTTCGATACGTATCCAGCACGCCAAGTAAATTGTGCAATTAGCAAGAAGCGAGCTGTAAAGATCGAAATACCGATTTTCAATCTGTTATGCAGTTTAATAGCATATTATTACAGTTTTTTTTAAAGACTTAAAAAACAATTTCACTTCACTTGTTATTTTTAACTAATTGCCTTTTATTTCCATCCAAAATAAAAACAAAAGCGCGCACAGAATTAATTGTAATTTTTCCGAGAGCGATAATTCGTTGTTCTAATATAACTAATCGAAACGAGGGTATATAAAGTTTCGCAAAAACCGGTCTTGCACCAACAATCGCACATCGAACTGCACGTAAATGCATTTCCACTACACAGATGCTCGACTAGATAAATATTGTGCTCCGGTTTGCCCGTTGCAATAGACACCGCCTTTTTTTCATATCGCACGTAATGCAGACATATTATTTATTCGTCATCGTGCGCAACGCCGCCGCGCCAAATAACTAATATTTCCATTCGCAGGACAGAGCGTATTAAGTTTCAGATTCCGCCTCTTATCTAACACCCCCAGCCGCCTTCTATCGATTAAAACTCCATTTCCTCGCTGCCATTTACATTCACCGTATTATAAATCCCACCAGCTCTTCTCGTCCGCCTGATTGGACAACCACCGTCAGTATAGTCGGAGCAAAAAAATAAGGTGAAAAACAGCGAGCCGTGTCTCTCTCCTCACCTTCGAAGGCCGCGCGAATCGTGGGCGAAGCCGCGCGGCAGCTCTCTCGCTAAAAATCGCAATAATATCGGGCGAAAGGCTCGCTCGGGTAGGCGCGATTTAAAGACAAAGAGCTCCGCGAGCTCGAGCGAGAGGGATACGGAGGCACGCGCACGGCTAACTATGACTAATACGCGGTTTCGCGATCTCTCTCTCTCTCTCTCTCTCTCTCTCTCTCGTTCGCGTGCGTTTCGAAATCCGGCGCGATCGCCGCGGCGATTAAAAGCAGCGGCTGGAGCCCGGCTCTTACTTTCGCGCTCGCGCGGGAGCACTTTCGCACAAAGCACACCGTGTGCCTTTGAGCAGCCGTCCTTCGGCGATTCGTTGCGCGGACCCGGAAAGCGTTTAGGAGCCGAGAAAAGAGCCCGTCGGCTTTCGATCGGGCGGAGGCTGCATGGGAATGTGCTTGCAGCCTGGAGTCGAGCCAGGTTAACGGCTCGTGTGTATACAGGTAGGAGAGGTGAGTCATCGCTGTTGCCCGATTTTTTTTTTTTTTTTTTATTGACATGGAAGCTTTTAGTGACTATAGTAGAATGCTACTAATTGCGAAACTGTACTTTAGCAACTGAAAACGCTTGTTGAAAAAATAACGATACAATTTTTTGTCAACTTGGATGTTTAATCATAATTTGTAAACGAAGTAGTGCAATACGATATAAACGAATAGAGTAGGTTTTTTCGCGATTCTTATAATATTGTTTTCAACGCAATAAAAAAAATTGGCAACCTCGTCTTAGTTCACATTTATGGATCATAAAAGAAAACGGACAAGTTTGATTTGTAAAAAGTTTGTGCATTTTTAAAACTGCAAAAGAATCGCGATTTAACGTCTCAATAATCGTTATGCGCTTTGCAGCTAAGCGATTTAAAAGCAAATTGATATATCGCGAATTGAGTGAAAGGAAATTGGTTTTTCAAAATGCTAATCACGGCCTTTTAAGTGCCTCAATCAATTTTCATTACTCTGCATCTGGACAAACACAAACTATAAGAAATTACAGGCGCATGTCGTGAATTGAATAGGAGACCGTAGAAATCATGTAAGACATTTTTCAAATTGCACAGCTCCTACAGCTGTACAGTCTTTGCGAGGGTAAATGCTCTCGGGTATCCGCGAAAAAACTTTATTGCTCATGCTCTTATAAACATTACTTAAATCAAACGATGACTAAATATCAAACTGTGCTGGATTTATAAGCAGAAACCATAATTCATCGCTTTTTTTTTAAACTTACAATGAACAATTATTTACGTAGTAGGCTAAAGAGTACGAATTTCGCTTTCAGAGCAGTTTGCTCGTGACGAAAAAAAAGAAATCGCGAATTCGCTTCGCGTAAATTCTTGCGAAATCATAAAAGTCAAGGTAGAATATTTAAATGTTCGCAGCAATTTGTCAGACCAGCTTGACATTTTACATTTCTTAGGACAGCCATATTACAGTCTTTCTCTCGAAACTATGAAGATGCGCGTAAAATTAATCTGAAATGAGACACATCGGCCTGTTTTGCAATTTACCGCGCAACTACCACGGCGACCGACAATTAGATCCCAAGCCTCCTGCATAATTCATCCCTGAAAAAATGTCCTCCTTAATCCGTCGCTCCGAGCTCCCATTCGCCAGGCAGAAGCGCGTGCATGCGCCATCCTTCGGCTTAAATATAGTAGTGATCTCGAGCGAGACACTCCTGCGGAGTATAAGCAGCTCACGACTCGATCTAAAAGTCGGCTGTGCAGGATGATTCAGAAGGATCCGCGAGGGAGAGAGAGGCAATAAGGTCATCGCGCGCGTTTCGTATTCGCGTGAGATCACGCGGGGGATTACATGTGCTATAGGCGTCGCTGCGGGAAATTTATGCCGCGGATCTGGTTGGTGCGCGCCTCTGGAAACGAACGGGAGAAAGTCAAAAATATGATATTCGCCGCTTTAGAAAGCCGGAAAAATGTTGCCGCGCGGGACTGTGTTTATGAATAGGAGAAGGCAATACGTAATGCTTCATTTTTGCGAATGTCAGTATACACTTGGCGCGGTCAAATGTTCGCGTGTTTGGTTCAGGTCCGTTAGCTCTGCATAATGCTACATGATATGTTATTTATCTTGGTGTATCGATGATGTGCGTTCGTTTAATTCTGGATGCTTGCAAATAATTCGAAATCCACTTCGTTCGTTTGCGTTCTTGTTTGTTTCGACGCGCCTGAGGAGTAATATCTTAATTCATTCAGAGAAGGATGTTCTCTTTTCTATTGAGTTTTGAAAAAAAAGTATGTTGATTCATGCATTTCGCAATCCTTGATGTCACGGATTCTTCTGTGTCCAAGGATGATATAAGAAAATTATAAATTTTCATGAACACTTAAAAACCGAAAGTAAAGGGGACAAATTCTAGTTGGAATCTGTGCTGAAATTATAAAATGCCAGAAAGGAAAGCATTTCATGAATTAGACATGTCGCATTAATCGAATTTCGACACTGATAATTCAGTGAAATCTTATTTAGAGATAAGATAAAAAGTTAAGCAGATAAAGGTTTTAGCGAAGCAATGAACATCGAAACTGGTTAGGAAACAACCCGGTAACTTTGGCAATGATCCACTTTGGCTTCGATTGATTTTAGCTTTGTAAGTAAAGCAGACGTCGCTTCAAAATACTTTGTTAAAACCGAAAAGACGTATACGAGATAATACGAAAAAAGTGCTGTTAAAATATATACTTTTGCATTTTTCACAAGCATTAATTTTTATGACAATTTATGTCCCCCGTTAGATGATAAATGTATAAAAAAAATTAACTTCAAGTTAATTTGGTCGATTCTCTATCAAATGAAGGTTCGAACCCGCCTGCATTACCACGTACCCTAGGCAGCTCATTGCACTTAATCAAGCGTACTGCCGGGACGCCGCGTAATTCCCAGCTCGCTCTTCACCTTGATCCGCGTAATTGCGACGACCGAAAAACTCTCCGAAGACAAAGGCGGGGGTTTCGCTCGGCGGCCATTCCGTTCAATTAAGAAAAGGCTGCGAGCAATTCGAGCCTCCTGAAACGCGGTCGACTTCTTTTTTTTTTTTTTTTTTTTCTAGCCGCGATCCGCTCAAGGCGATCCGCTTCTGGTGCGCGCGCTCCGGGAAAAAGAGAGGAGGATGTATCGTGGAAGGCCGCGCGCGGCCAGAAGTAGGAACGGCTATCTGTCGAGCGCGAGATTACACGTTTTCTAATTTTATACGCTCCGAGCTGCGGGCTCTCGAGGACTTTGGGCTCTGCTTCGGGGTACGGAGTGTAATAGGCCTCGAGTGCGGAGGTGTGCTCCGAGAAAGGACCTTTTTTTTATCGAACTGGGTTTGAAGCATCTTGGGAAGGGTGTTCGAAGCGAGGAAGCAAGAGACATTGATGCTGAAAGTACTTTTGAAAAAATATTTTATGTTTAAATTACCGGTAAAAGTTCTAATAAAAGTTTTGCGGTTTATAAGGCAGTTTGGTAGTTTTTACCGAAAGATTTCACTCTATAACTTACTTAGTTCTTTCCGTCATTAATATTGGCTGTTATAAACACTTTTACTTCAAGTCCGATTCGCTTTTTAATAACTTGTCGAATTGAGCGTATTATCTATAAAACATTAGATAAAACAACGTCGTAACGAACTGCCACTTAAAGATATAAAGTTTCTAGAAAACAATTCGATTTCATCTATGCACAAGTCGATCACTTGTCACCCTCCCAACAACACCCGCATCATCGAGTAATCCGAGTCCATCGGCTTCGATCCTCGTCGTCAAGGGCCGACGTAAAATCCAGGCGTCGAACACGAGTTCGATCAAACGCCGCGGCGGAATTCCGGCACGCGATATTCGCAGACGGCTTGGAAAAGCGAGACGGCGCTGCTTATGTGGCGGAGAGTTCGAGCGCGGGGCGAATCGATGAGGCCAAGTCGCCTCGCGGCTTGCTCGCTGTGCCGATCGATCGCTTTAATTCGCTGTAATTGTGGAAAGCGGCGGCAAGGACGCCGAGGGAAAATCGGATATATAGGATGCGAGGCTGGTTTTTTTTTTATGCGACAGCTTGTCTTTTTGAAGATTTTGATTGTTAATTGATGGGGAACATGTTTTTAGGCGGTTTTATTGGTACAGAGCTTATTTCGTTGTTTAGCTGGATCGCTGAGATTGTTAGAAAAATTGCTTTGTTGGGTATAAAGATGCGTATAAATATACCAGCGAATCATCTTTACAAAAATAACTCCCAAGTGCAGTTTTCAAGGATTTAAGCCGATACTTTTTCCTTTCTATTTTCACAAGAGAAATTCAAGCCAAGAGACACATTTTACTGCGAAAATTTAAGTACCTCGAAATAAAGAATTTGTATTCTGTTGCTATATCTAGATCTATAAATAAATGAATATATAACAAAAAAGGCACATTTTAAGTTGACTCTAAATTTAAAGAAATTCATTTTATAATAACCATAGCGCTGAAAACACTTACTTAGCAAGGGGAATCACGCGACTAAGACCCACGAGGTAATCAGGTAAATAAGCATTCAGAAATCAGCAGCTTAAGACGTCAGACTAAACGCTTTACTGCAAATACCGGGTCAGTATTAGAACGACGAAGATAATAGGATCCAGAGTGCGCAGACGTTAAATCTTTAGCGGGCTCATGATAATATCAGCTAAAGCTTCCGATTTTCCTCTTTGCTGATCAGTGAACATTAACGAACATCTGGCGAAAGAAATATAAAATAAGACAGACGGGAAAATATAAAAGGACATTGTTTTAAATAGGGAAGACCAATAAACACATTATATAGGGTCTTTGCAGGCGCATTAAAAAATAAACTCACTTTTATTTGAACCTCAATTGAAAAAGAAAATTTGTATAAAAGGCGAAAGCAGATTTATTTGCGGAACACAGTAATTGTTCAGTCGGAAATAAGAACACTGTTACATAACGCGCAAACACTGCAGCATCTTCCAGCGCGAAACAATAGTTTCCCCGCGGAGGCGAAATGTACGATGCTGCATTATTCAAACGAAGCGCGCAGCGCCGTAAGGATCTGTTACTGGCAGAGAAAAGGAGAGTACCGTAGTAATTGCCATTTTACAGCTGTGACCACCCAAAAGGAGGCGGAAACTCGCAGACGTTTTGAAGGAAAATCTACCGTTATGACCAAATGCATTCAATCGTTACGTGAATATTAACATTTTCTTATCCTGCCTTTTGCGTATAAACGTGTATTTTAATAAAGTTGCTCTTGCGATTTAAATACTAAATTTACCGTATATTCACGATCGATTATATTTCTAAAAGGAAAAGGCCATCTTCATCCTCCGGCGGATTTTCAACAGAATCAGATTCTCGCGTCAAAAAGGGAACAAAGCCTTTCTCCCCGTTTACGTAGGAAGAACTCGTCCTCGGGCGCTTTCTTCGGATCCTGACCGCCCTGTTAAAAGCTCTTGATCCCGAGTCGCGAGTGTATATATATATATGCAGAATCGACAAAGGAAGCGAGGAGCAAAAGGGCCCGCAAAAAGCCAGAGAGCCGGACGACGAAGGAGCGCGGAGAGAAAGATAAACAAAGGAAAAGTGAGAGGCGCTCGCGGGGCGCGCGGCGCGCACGGCAGGGATACAAATATAAACCCGCGACGAGAGAGAGAGAGAGAGAGGAAGCGAACAGAATTGCTGCGCGCGCTTGTGGTGGTGAAAGTCAGGCGCGGACAAAGGAAACCGGTCGTGACGCCCGACGTCCTTTCTCTTACGTCACGAGCTGCGAGCTGCGGAGGGAAGTCGGTAGTGCAGTTTGGTGTGTATCCTGCGCGCGGAGGGCCTCCTGTGATTCGCGGGCGCGCAGGTGCCTCGGGTTCCACGCACACAACATCGCGCTGCAGGTGTGGCTGGAAAGAATTATATTGATTATCGCTCTTTTCTTTCGACGAGCTTTTAATTGGGGGTTCGATTCTTAAGCGACGCCGGTGTAAAATCGTGAATGTTTGCATTTCGTCTGATTGCCGGCGTCACTCGCGCGCCCAAAAATCGCCGACTTTCGCACAATTGCTTTGCATAAGCGCGCGTCGAATCAGTTTCGACCAACGACAATTGATTATAAACCGGCTCGTAACGAGCTGTTCGCGGCTCCGCGCTCTATACATCCCCTTTTTTCCACGTTGCGCAATCGCAAGTCGGTTCGCTTACAAGAGTTGCGGAAGCCGCTCGCGATTTTTGAGAAAATGAGTCTCGCGCCGAGGAATTCCGAGGGCAAGAAAGAGACAATGTCGAATCATTAGAGGCGAGGGTTGGGAGCCGCCTATAACAATGCGGCGGACGCAGAGGCGGACTGGATTACCTCCGGCTGCCGAGACGGGTTCCTTGCCTTTTTTTTTTCACGGACGACTGCAGTGAAATTACGTGAATTGCGAACTTGAAAAAACTGATTACTGTCTCGATAAAAGTTTAACAGTCGCTTTAGCAGCGATGTCTTTCGCCTGATTGTTATAATTACTCGTAAATGAGATCGAAATTCCAAATTACGAACATGATTTGTTCTTCAATTTAGAATTGAAAATCGCAGTCCGGTTTGCGAACGCGTAAATATTGCCGCGGTTAATTACGGCGAACATAACAGGTTGCAAAAAACAGGAGGGCTAATTATCGTTTTCAACTTGCATACGCTTAACAAAGCTGACAAGTACGTACTGGCAGTCTGCGTATGACGCAATACAGTTGCGAGAGAAAAATGCGGCGATACGCTCGTTTTTAATACACCTCCGCGTGAAATTTGATAAAAGGTAAGCGAAGCGCGGGCATATAGCTTTGCTCGTGTATTAAAAACTAATAGGCCCCTGGCAATTGCTTAGCAAGAGGATATTGATTGAGCAAAGTTTCATTTTAGATAAATGTATGTGGTGTGGTTTATTATAAGTATATAATATGTTTGGCAGTAGTACGAACATAAGATTAATTTCGGTATAATTTACGGTAACTTATATACATTTAAATGCGCAATCTTATTACATTGTTCAAATCTTTGTTCGTATATAATAATTTATTGTTCGCAGAAAAACTAGTTCACCACCTGAGTAACAGAATTATTATGTGTCAGAGAACTCGTAAATAATAGACATTGTATGTAAATCAAAATATAAGGTCATTGTTAATTATATCCATTGAATATTTTTTATATTTTAAAAACTAAACAGTTGCTGGTTATAACAATAATCTATAGTTTTATCATCCCGAATTATAAAAAAGTAAAAGCACAGACAATAAAATAACATAAAACCATTCAAGCAAGTCGACAGCGCTTTAAAGAATTCCGGTTCGAAATATCGAGCAGACGATATAATATCATTCAAAACGCTGCAACGCAGAGCATCTCGCGGCCTCGCTTCGCGCTTCCTGCGCCCAAAACCTTTCGTCGTCTACTAGGCCACTCATCGTTCTCTTCTCCCGCTTCGGAGAGCGACCTCCTGAAATTCGGTGAACTCGGCGGACGTTAGGCGGCTGGCCAACAACTCGCCGGCCGGTCGATGAGAGTAACCAGGGGAACCAAGGCCGCCTCGCGCGGTTCGATACTTCGAACTTTCCTACCGGTGTCCGCGCTTTTCTCAGCGAGGTTTAAAAAAAAGGCTAATTGGAAGATACGCTCGACGGGGACGGCTGGAAAATTTTGCAGGAAGAGCAGTCTAGAAAAATCGACTTTAACGTGGCGTCCAAATTAGATAGCGATTTAAATGGTTTCTTTTTTTTTAACTAATTATTTCTGTATCAATTTTTAAAAACGAGCGCGTATTATAACGTTGCACAACTTTTACTCGCAATTAGAATTTATCGCCAAGTTAAGAGTTTAAAAACGTTTATGCGTAATTGACATCAGATAAAAATAATTTATGAATCCTAGAAGCGTTTATCACCATGTAAATGACCATATCGATTGAACAAGTTTCTAATGTGGAGCACCGCGACACACCGTAAGAATTCTTCAGGCAGTGATATTTTATGGAGAAGAAGAAGAGAGAGATGCATTGAGTTCAATAAAATAAATCTATCGCAATTTTTTGTTGTATCGTAATTTATAATTAGCAAATTAGTATGAAACTTAAAAATGCACATCAGTTCACTCCTTGAAATTGTAGTATTTGTACGATTTCGTACTATTTTACCGAAAAAATTCACATTTATTCTCCGTTCAAAACTTGATATTTAAGTTTAAATAACAATTCTCATTTCTAAACATAAGATATCGCTCCGTTTTCTTCTATGTCACCCTAAACCAAAAAAATACGACGAAGTAAGACGACGACGAGGAACTAAAACGCACCCAGTACTGAAATGAACGAGGCATCGAGGTCGGAGAGCGTAATTATCATCGGTAAATCACGTGACAGGACCTCCACACGCGCCTTTTGATGTACGACCTTTGATAGACGCGGAATTCGGTGAGCCAACGATCGAAGCCCTTCGGCGATTTCGTCCTTGTAATAAACGAGCGGAGTTTACAGATAGTCGCCGCTAACAAAATCAAATTCGTGTTTTGTTATCCTTGGCTGATAATAAGTTTTGCGTTTGCGTGAGGATGGAAAATTAGTGAAGAAAGTCGGGGATATATATTAGGCCGGTCTGATAGAAATGAAAATCGATTACGACAGCTTTAAAGTATAACAAAAATAATATTTGACGGAGTAAATAAAATTTATTTCAATTATTCGAGTATTTCGTAGGAGTATTTTACGAATAGAAATATTATTATTTTAATTTTGCTCGGCACATGATAGTAATTAAATTTTTAAGTATGAATCATGTTAACCTATAATATAAACATTTTCAAGGGCAATATCGCTTCCACACTTTACGGCGATTGTTGTATTGGAGTTAATTCAGAGAGAAATCAACGTTACCGACAATTTATTCCGCGAGAAGCGTATACAATGCTAATTTAGAATTGCCGTGAGAATATAGGTTAATATTACCCGCATTATTCCACCATCATCTCGTTTCATATTGATTTTTTCCATACCTACATCCTTAAAGAAACGTCGACGCTTATCGTGATTTGCGTATGGCTAATAATTTTTTATGGAAATACAATGACGGTCGTGTAATATTGTTTAATTGCTCAATAGAAGCGAGTCATCATGATCTTAGAAAGTTGTGTAATTTGTTATGTGAAAGTTTAAATGTGCGCTATTTAAAAAATATTTAAATAAAAAAAAATAAGGACACCAATATAATTATTTCAATAAAAAACACAAAATTTTCTCTTGGCCATCCATTTGCAATCGGCTTATTGATTTTGATGAAATTAAATGGATGTTAATTTGCAGTTCGAAATGAACCCATTTCTCAAATATAAGAATTTTAAGGAATCGTTACATCGAACTGCAGAATTTAAATAAAAATGACATATTTATTATAAGAATAAAGACATATGAAATGAAACTGTGAGAACTGGTTTTTTCAGATTCTAGAAGTCGATTCTCAAACTTTTCTATCAAAATCTGTTTTCTAACTCCTATAATTAGTCGGATATTGGTTGGTACAACCAATAATAGCAAGCCGTCGCATCCTGTAAAACAGCGAACGACAACTTGTTTATAATCACACCGCGCAAAGCGCACAACAACACCGTGATTAAGAGCACAAGTAATGCACTGCAGCAAGTTCACGCTTGGCAGCGGAGGGCGACGAACGCGAGCCCCATGATTCAAGAGAGCCGTAATTTAATATGCACAACATCGAGGAACGCCGAGCTATGATATAGAGATTGGTGCGCGCTTTGTTTTTGCTGTATCTTAAAAATTGAAGGAAGTACGATATATCCTGCCGAACGCGTAACGATTTCTTTATTACTATCTTTGCTGAGTCGGGATTATGCAAATCAATCGATCGAGCGGTTCGCCAAGTTTTAGTCTTATTATTTGCAGAGAATCGATCGCCTTTTTATTCGGTGGGATGAACGTTTGCTTATTTACGCAGGCTATAATGGAGTGGAATGAGGAAATTAATAAATTTACTGCAACTTTAATGGAAAACGTTTAGTGGATTTATTACGAAAGTACTAAACAGTACGGATATTGTAGGCAGAAATAATTTTATTTGTTTTAGAGCCATTAATTTGGATGAAAGTGAAACCAGAACATTAGGAAATTGAAATTAATGAATTGTAAAATTTAGATTGTAATAATCGATCGTAAAAAATGTTGAATAATGAAGCAATCGATGAAATTAAATTTTAGAGACCGTAATAAAAAAAAATACGATTCCTCCCAAAGTTTCGATTAAGGAACTCCTACCGAATATTGCATAGTCAACGAGGTATAAATGTACACCGAGAACAGCAGCAACGCCTCTTTTCCCCAATTGCGCCACCCGCGAGTGTAAAATTCCATAAACAGGCGATTCCACCCGCGTCCAATTCCTCTGGAAACAATGCGTCAGTCTATATCGCTCCTATCCCGCAATGCGGAAAATCTCCCGTTCCGCGTCTCGAGAATCTCCAAGTCGCACGCTTTACATATAAATCCGCAGCCGCAGCTCTCCCCCAATCGGGCCCCCCGTTTCACATCGGTCTCCACTTTCACGTTTATTCAGCATCGACCTGCCCGCGGGGAAAACAAAGCAAGTAGGAAACGCGTCGCGACAATCGTTCGTAATTATGTCGCCGGAAGTGAAACGAGGAACTGCGTCGCTTGGTTACAGCGGACGAGCACTTTTTTTTCTCTCTCTCTCTCTCTCTCCTTCTTTTTTTATGCTCGACTGTACAGCACCTACGCGCTCGTTACATTTTCGAGAGGGGCCCGTTTCTTCTTTTTTCTTTTTCGGCGAATTCACGCGGATTAGGTAAGGTCGTTACATAAAAATTACGATTTTCGTTTGCGCTTCTGTGAAACGGGGGCCTTTTAATTCGGCTTTGTTGCCCCGAGGCGTAAAGTCACAGCTCTCGAGGCAATTGTCTTGGCAATGCTTTGATGTTGTAAGCTTTACTGGATTATGCTCAATCTGGCACGTTGATTTAGGTCTATTGTAAGATTTAGAAAAGGATTGAAGCTCTTTAATTGCGATAATACGTCAATTAAAAATTGTTGCTTAATTTGTATTTGCTCTGTGTGACCATTAATTCCGTAATAAACACTTTAACTACTGGAGATTTAAGAAGTATAATAATCTCTTATAAGCAATATTTTATAATATTTATTTAATTATTTTTCTTGAAATAACTTGTATTTAAATTTTAAATTCATTCTAGTTGGTAAAATAATGATATTATTATTTGCTCTGTACATGAATTATTTACTTTTCCTACTTCACTGCATTGTTAAAAAAAAAAACTTGACTATAAAAGTACGTATACAAAGTACGTATTGTAACAGTTTAAAGAGAGCATTGAACTTATTGAAAAATTGTTACAAAAATGATTCCCCGGACAACTTCACTCAAGAGATACTTTCAAGTTCATAAACCGGCAATAACAAAACAAACATCACATAAAACGAATAAATTTCCCTCGTAAAAGAAGGAAACTATCAAATCCCGTCTAACGAATCTCCAGCGCGTCATAAAGAAAACAACCTCCCTAACAAGACTCTCGTAATAACCGCATCCGAAACGCCTAAGAATAGATCGACTCTCGGCGCGTAAAAGCTCTCGTCCCGTCCGAAGCAAAGCGAAAAAAAAAGCAGAAAAGGCTCGCAGCAATTTCTGAATATTAATAGTCCTCGGCGAACAGCAGATTAATACTTTCCCTCGGATCCTCAGACGGAAAACGGGAGCGGAACACTTGCGATATCGCGCAGCCGGCTCTCGATTCTGATTGTAATCGAGCGCAACGAGAGAGTCACTATGTACAATGTCGCGTCGCCTCGAGAAAGAGAGCTGATGACTCTCGGATTTGATAGCTAGGTTGTTCGCTTTGATGAGGCTCTCCAAGGATGATGGAGCCCGGGCTGGTGTATTATAGGAAAAGTCGACGGAGCGGGCTTTTTATGTGGGTTAACTATCGCGAGCGATGGAAAATGTGCCGTTGGCCGCGGACGAAAGTCAGACGCTTTTTACGAGCGAGCGAGAATTTTGATTCCCGGAAGTTAATTGTGCCTATCGGTACTTTTGAGAGACGTTCTTTTACTGTAAGGTAAGTATTAAGGAATTTGAAGATCGCGTTAGTGAAGTGCCGCTATTGAGTTATAGATTCTTTGCTGCAGTAAGAGAGGACAAAAAAAGTGTTTGAGTTGAAGAATGAGTTTTATTGAGTGAACGATTTTCACTTTTTCAGGTGTAACGTGCTTTAGTTTTATAACAAAGTAATAAATTACTTTTATTTGTTAAAAACCGATTTTGTTTCTTTACTGGCTTTAGTTTAATTAATAATTTCGATTGTACAAGTTCTGATTTATTTAGAAATTATCGGTTCTTCATTCGACCATTATTCCTTTGGCACTTAAATTAATAAATCAAACAATGACGAGTCTCGGTCGTTACTCGTTAAACGTAATTTGTCAAATTTAATTATTGCAGTTTAAAATTAAATTATCAAAATTATTATGACCAGAAGAATTATTAGTTGCTTATACCAAGACGTTTTATATTAATTGCTTGAAATAGAAAAAAAAGCAATCCGTTGACGCCTAACCGTAAACTAGAATAGAGTCATTGTAGAGCAGCTACATTATGTAAGGACTTTCACACTCATCAGTAATTCTTGAAAAGAGAAAAAAAAATGGTGCGGTAAAACTAAAACGCGACGGACATCGTAATTCTACTGCTTCACTTGAGAAAGTCTTTTTTGGCACGTAACCTATTAAGTATCTTTGTTCATATTGATTTGCAACTTGCACGTAAGCAGCCATTTAAAACAAGAGAATCATTAATGCAAAGTCATTATTACTGTTTTTAAAGATTGACGTTTTTTTTCCTGTTAAAAAACGCCGCGGTCTCTTTAAAAAGCACTTACGATTTCATTTATGCGGTGCGGCGAGATTTCCTGAACTGAAACATTTATTATTTTGTTGCTTTATTTATTTTTTTTCGCGAAAATTTATAAGTTAGTTATTTATAATTATAAGAAACTTCCATACTATATATTTTTTCATCCTTACTCCTTTTAGCATCATGTTATAATATAGATAACAAAAAATCTAGGATGAATAATTGAAATTATATTCTAAAAAATTTCAATACCTATACTTCAATCAAAAACCGCAAACTAGCTTGCAGCTTTACAAAAATTATTACAGTTATTAAACATCGTCTAGAAAACCGCAAATTATCGTACAAGCCTTATGCAAAAAAGAAGCGCAATCTCGACACGACCCCGTAAAATTGATAACTATCTATATTTATTTGCTAAATTTTTAACAATAATATCGTGGAAAAGTTTCATGGTTTTGATAATAGTTTCCCATCCACGCACATCAATCCAGTTCTGATTGACTTTCCAGAACCGAAACAATAAGATTAACAGCGGAACGGAGCGGATCATCCGCGGTCAACTGGTCATTATCGAAGGTAGCTCGAACTATCTCGCGGCCTCTTTTCGTTACGTAATCCCAGCCGGGATTGCAAAATCCCATCGGTGTCTCGAAACAATGGCGAAATCCTGAGTTTTCGAGGGTATAGCAGAACTAAGCGCGACTTCTGCTCCTTTTCTTTTTTTTCGGGCCAAGTGTCACGGGGGGATGACTCATTTAGTCGCAGTGGATAACGGGATCGACGATTCTCGCTCCTTTGTGGAAATAAAGCCAAAGCGGACTCGTGGAAAATAGCGTTGCTGTCACGGGCTAATTAAGCCGTCTCCGATGTAGTTTTTCTGCTGCGCTTCTGGCTTATTAAGTAATTAGATTTAAAGTAAAACTTTCTTTGTCTTGGAAGTCGTTGTGTACTAGGAAGTAGCGGTTTTATAGAGAACTAACTAGAAAGAGAGATGATGTGTGCTTTGGAAGATTAAGGGTTATTAAATGATTTTAATTGGTTGAGTTTCTTAAGTCCCTTCTGCTTTACTACATTTAATTATATAGTTTTTATTTCGGTATATTTTGACGGATTTTTAATTATATAGTAAAATTAAATATTTTATGTAATTTATGTATTTTGCAAAAGCAGTTGTTTTTCAAATTTAAAATCTTTTTACGAAAATTAATTCCTTTCTAAAATAGAAACAAAATTTTCTAGTTCTAAATCCTAATTTTTCTACTAATTCACGCTATATATTATTACACTTTTTAAGACAATTAAACTTATCTTTTTTTTTATTACGTCATCAGTCATTGCAACGGTTCTCGCAATAACACCGTATTGACAAATTTCAAAATCAGGAAATTTGCCAAACATTGCGTTTAATGCTTTGAGTCGCTTTTAAAAGCCTGATAGAAAATACCAATAGAGCGAAATAATAGCGAAACATTATTAAAGTTTAAATTAAAGCAAGGAAGTGATCTTATTGTAGGAAAGACCTAGGTCAGGTAAATGTCAGCTGATCATTAGAACATGAGTTGTGCAGTATCGCGGTTGAATGAGATGAAGCAACAACATCGCAATTTTAATAGAGGAAAAGCATAATACTGCTTTATAATAAGATTCGAATTGGAATTTGGAAACGCAATCTTCATACCGGCTGTTCTAATTTAGCAAGAATTAAAAATAATTATTATTGTCGCCGATATTACGAGTAAATACAGCTTAAACTTATGCAAAATTAACTTTTGAAAAAAAAAACCTCGTAAAAAATGCATAAGTCGTCAAAGCCCGAATCATGGTTCACAAAATACGTTCTGATGATGATTGCAATTACATAATAGCACTATTTCAAATGCGGAAAGACTCGTAAATATACGCTTCCCCATGTAAAAATAAAAGTACACGAAGAAGGCACCTGGAAAGTCTCGTAAAACTCTGGCTAGCCAAGTCCAGTGCGAGTGCGGAAAAGTCTGACTAAGGCCACTATGCAGGTCTTGGCCAGAATGAGGAGAAAATAGTAAAAGTCTGGCAGAGTGCCCTTAGCCGGATTTTCCCGCATTGCCGGTGAGCTTCACTTCAATTGCCGAAGACCTTCTGCATCATAGCCCTGTCGAATAGTTATGCTTATAATGTATCAACGGTTTTTTTAAAAGTAATGTTTGTGTAAACAAATGGGACGAAAAACGAGATAGCGATAATATTGTAAATAATTCCAACTTAGGACATTGTTTTGCGCACGTTTCTTTCTCTGCGTACACCAGCGACGAATATTGATAATCGATATCGCATAGCGACGTCCACTCCGTACCAATGCATGATTTACAAAGCGTACGTACGCATATAACACTCCACATATCAGGCACCTCCGATAAGGAATTCGCGTCAATGAAGAATTTATGCAGGATAAGAAATTGTCCAAATTAATATTAACTACTTTTATCCTCTCATATCTAAGGTGCACGTTTTTATTAATTTTAAATAACATTTTTCGTTTAGACATTACGCATATATAAAAATGTCGAATTATGTTTCAAGCAATCGATTAATTTCCGATAAACTTCTGATTTTTATTGTTTTTATAAGCGCAAAATGCCACATTATTATAGTAGCACTAGGTTAAGTACCATCATTTTCCCCATTCAACTTAGTACTGCGAATGATGGGCCATAAAATCTTCGTAAAACATCGAGCTCCGACAGCCGTCAATTCATTCCAGACCGGATTTGACGTCTCGATTACATAAACCAATCGTTTCTTTCCCCCCTTCCAGATAAAATCCGCGCAAAAGCAGTCAAAAAAAGTCTGGCCGATCCCCCCTCGATTCAGCCAGCGCGCAAAAAAATTGCCTGCCGCCTCGGCCCCCGCGACCGAAGAATGGAGAGAACCGTTACGTTCGCGCACACTTGACTTTGTGGAACTCAGCCGGGCTGACACGCTTTGGATGTTGCGATAACGATGCGGGAAAACAGAGCTGCGCAGAGCTGGAAGAAAAAAAAATGCGAGTTGGAGACAATGAGGGAAAAGGCAAGGATGGATGCGGCTTCTTTTTTTCTTCTGCCCAAGATCGCGGTTGCGATTTGTTTTTTGCTGAACGTTTGCATATTTTCTGTTTTTTTTCTTTTTTTTTTGAGTTTTCAATTTTAAAAGCGCGGGATTAGTTTAGAATTTTTATAGAAATTACGCTTTTTGCGAAGAGGCGTCACGTAACGCGGGCAAAGAGTTAGAAAGAAACTCAAGTGTTCGTGGAATAATAATTAAGGTTTCAAAATAATAGAGTTGAGTAGAAATTTGTAGTAAAAACTTACTTGAATTTCTAAAGAACGAATGGAGATGAACATGCACGTGTACAATTCTTAACTCGATTTCAAAACATAATCCCAGCACCATCCGGTAAAGCACTTGCATTTCTACATTAATTTAACATACGAATTATTATAAATTGCTATTTTAAAAATTCGACGAATCTGCAATGTTGTAGGAGTGCAAAGTAAGAGCAAGGTAAAAAAAAAAAAACGCAAAAATAGCCTCCTCCGATTGCATCTAACAGTAAATAAGAGCTCGCGGCGGAAGTGCATTTCTAAAATTACCAATTTAAAGAGCGCCGCGCTCAGCCCCCCGCCGAGGAGTATACGATAAAACATCGCGAAGAGCGAATATTTTGCGGAAGAAACTCGCTCGAGGCGGTGCCGGCTTCCCGCGAGCGCGGAGAGCAAACAAAAGCAGCCGGGGGGAGAACGCGCGCGGTAATGAGGGGAAAGACGGCGTGCGCAAAGAGACGAAGAGAGACCAAGAGGACCGGAAGAGCTGGTGAAAACTGGCCCGTTACTTTGTAACTGGAATTAAATAGCAAGGACTTTTGCTTCGAGCCACTGATTGACAGCCCCTCAGACGCAGTCGAGGTACTTGTGGGTTAGGGGAAATCACGTCGCTGCGTTGGGCAACGTCGAGTCATTTTTGTTGGGAACGTTAAATGCTATATACAGGTATTCTTTGACGCGAGACTTTACTGTCTTCTTTTGACTTTTTTGTGCAAGGGCAGGAGAATCAACAGGTTTCATGTAGGAGTTCTCATTTTTATTAATTAATTGGAATACCATTATGATTATTCTGTTTCGAAACGGGTATTATGATAGACAAGTTGTATTAAAAAGTGTGAATTAATGCACTTAACAAGGAAAAAGGTTATTTTGCAAGACATGTCAAAATAAATATATTTCATCCATTGTAGGAATAAATGCGTAATGATTTCGCACGAGCACTTGAATCATGTGAATCTTAAAATTAAGCAATTACCTGCAATTACGTGCATTTTTTTTCTCGAAACTTAATTGTTTCCAGAATATGCCACCGACAGAGGCAGCTGGATTTTTCTTGCATCCTGTATGCCAAAGTATTCAAGCATTGCGCAAATTGTCTGGGAAATTTTGTTGGTAATCTTCGAAAGAGTTATGGGTGAAAGCTTTTTCTCCGCTTCCAAATATTTCGATGATATTTTTACTACCTCTACATTATTCATAGTGCGGATTTTCACGCCCGTCGCTTTTTCTCTTTCTTCCGGCGATCTCCATTCTTCTTTTTTTTTCAACTTTCCTTAACGCGTTGCAAAACGCAGATACGTCGGATAAAAGCGGCGCAATTTAGAGTTTCAGATAAAATACAAAAGGATCGTTCGACCCTCGAAGGAGTATCGGTGATTGTTCGGAATTTATAGAAATCTCTCTTTCCATTCGTTTTCTCAATGTTCTATTAATCGCTTATTCTAAATCTCGCGGAATAGGGGCAGGTTTATGCTTCGCCGGAGCGGAGAGATAAGAAGTTTCACGAGGGAGCCGCGAAAAGTTTCTTGCTGCACTTTGAAGGTAAAAAGACTGACGGCGCGTGTATACGTAATTATCATTCTCGAGCGTACTACAATGCAACGATAGTAAACTGATGGATATTGATAAATTTCACGAGGTTTCAGCATAGGAGTATAAATGAGCTAACCGCCGAGGTACCTCGTTAAAACGTTCAAACAGTTAATTAACGTGAATTAATCATGGCTTTACGTATTCTTGCGACATTAACATATTTCGTATCGAAGAAACAGTGCTAATTAACAAATCAAAGGAGAAATTTAATGATTTGAGATTATATTATACTTAAAAATAAATTCTGCATCTAAAGCTTTTTCTTCAATTAGTTATTTCTGTATAATAAGAAATTACACGTCCCATCTTTTATAAATGTTGATATTCCAATAAATGCCATTTAATAAAAAAGTGCAATTAGCCTTTAAAACGAACAAAGGTTATAGAAAAACTACTTTAATAGCAAACCATTGCAATCATTTCTATACAAAGTGCAGGTAATTTAGCAGCAAAAAGTTCAATGGAGTATTTAAAAGTTTATTACTGCCGCTGCAAAAGCAATTATTAACGAATACATCGAAGAATGTGAATAAAACAAACCATAATTCGCCGCATTTCCGTCGAATTTCTCGCCTCGAGTCGGCCAATCGGTAAGTAAAAGTGGTACCTCTTGCAATCAAATTATGAGAGCGGTCTAAGTACAACTCCTGATAAAGTTCGGTACGAATGTGAATTATTAGCCGTACCGTTCGATTATGCAAGTTTATCAAAGTGAAATCGGGGTTTTTGTTTATTTCGAGGTTATATTGTTTAATAAAGATTTCGAACTTTTTACTTTTCTTACAATCGACTTACATCAAGGCAAATAATCTAAAATTAATTTTGAAAAAAAGCTTGACATTTTCAAGCACCAATTCAATATCAAATTTAAAACCTATACGTATACCTTAATTATGTGTCAACGTAATTTAAAACCTATACGTATACCTTAATTATGTGTCAACGTAATTAAGAAAAGTTAATTTAATGAATCAAAAAAGTTTTTTAATAAACTTCTATCCAGATAATGAGTTTGACCTTTAAACCATCGCTATAAACCGCATCTTCAACTTCCCATCGCAGCTCACAGAATAACTTCACCTCATAATAACTACTCGCGTAGCCCTCTTAAAAAGCATCATTAAAGCAAGCAAGCAAGGTTATAAGCTCGATCCAACTTCCTCCCCGGGCTGGGATCGGCTTCGGTATAAGTGTTCCTCGCGCGTGCAGCATGCAAAATGAATTCTCTTACGGCGGCAGGGTCCATTATGATCCGGCTTGCGAGCGAAATTTTTCACCGCGCGACCCTGCTCCGGATTTCCCAGGCTCCATTAAATCGCTCCTCGCTCATTGTTTTCGGCGCTCCACATTCGCACGAATCGCGTCCCCGTTATGTAGGCGCTGGTTTTTCGAGCCCGCGAGATGCGCTTCCGCCTCCGTCGCGTTTCCCCCCGCGGGGGATAGGATATAATAAGTGTGGCGAGCGTTTTCGCGCCGTTGGGAAATCGGCGAATTAGCCGACTTTGACCGGCGAGCGGCGGCGATGATGGCGCAATAGTCGCCGCTTAAACACCTGAGTTTCTCTCCGTCTGGCTGCCGGGTGCGAGGCTCGTTTATTATTTGTTCGTAGACCTTTTTCTTTTATAAGGCTGTATTACTTTGCGAAATTTAGACGAGGATCGCGAGGAGCTTTGGACGAGCACCAGTGTCTTGCGTTTTTCTTCGGCTGGATGAGCCCGGGCTTTTTGATCGATGCTTTCCAAGTTTACGATGATGACCCGCGAAAGGTACTTAATTGTGCATGTGTGCAACTTTTTTGCGAATAATGGGGAAATGTGTGCAATATGCTGCATTTTTTTTCTACTAAAATTTATTAACGAAATATTGCGAACACGGAAATTTAATCTGATTCTTTGAAATTATTGAACTTAAAAGAAATACGCGAAAACGAAACTACGCCTCCGCCGAGTTCTACACCGAATAGTGTAAAAAGTAAATTATAAAGTCTTTCAAAAGCCCTGATAATCAAGTCTATTTCCGAGATCTCACGGCTTTACGACGGAACCATAAATGCATGGAACAAAGAATTATAAGAGCGACAGTAAATATACATCATATAATACAGTCCAACTGTAGAGCCGCATCCACAATTGCTCTCCTACGACAATACTCTGAAGCCGAATGCAAATCCCAAAGAAATATGGTAGCTCTAGATATAGCCCAATTACCGACATCCACGACGCCGTACAACTTTGCCTAATCATCTCGCCATGCGCGACTCTCTTGCTATGTGTCGGGTATACACTGTTTCTTAGCGCGTACTGTCGCCTCGTGCTAATGGCATCGTTAACTCAAAGTTCCTAATGCCAATCTAAAAGTGTACCTTGCTCTCTTGCCTCAGCTGTGGTCCAATGTTTATTACGTTATGCAAGCGTACAATCCAAGACGAAGAATTGTTTTAGTCAATTTTGTTGAGCACAGTTTAAAACATACTAATACAATTTATGTATATAATTTTTTACATTTCTAGACCTATGAAACCCAGGTAGCTCGTAATCCTTATTATTATTATTTACTCAAAAGACAAAATCTTTATGCCCTCCAGCGAGTATGACTAAGACTTTCATGCGATCACCTGATGGCATCGACATCATTTTAAGACAGTTTTCGATGACTCATTACGTAAACATGAATGAAACTTCAGCTACCGCGATAATTAAAAGTGAATGCCCGAATAAATCCTTGACTAAATGAAACCGGTTCCGACCTCAAAGGCGCTCGTAAGCCTGGCAAAAGCAAAATCCACTCGAAGTAAAATTGTTAAAAATCGGAACTCTCGTCTCTCTCTCCCTCGAACAATGGTCCGTTCGAAAAAACGGCGAACGAGGTGAAGAGCCGCGAGCCAAAGCGGATGTGCAGCTCGAGCGCGCAACAATGCGTAAATACGCAAGGAATCTCGCTCTCTTTCGCCGCGCGGCCAAAAAACCTGCAGCAGCCAAGACAAAGTCCGGGGCGGCGCGGTTGTGCAACCGCGCGGCTTATCGCGCGCGAGAGCCGAAGGCTAAACTGGGCCGAGCCGCGCCACTTTTCATCCGCGCTCGAAGATGACGCGCGCGGACGCGTCGACCCGCGCGCGCGGGCTTCTCGGAGCGGACGCGCGCCACTTTCACGGTGAGAAGGGAGAGATGCTTCGCGGCTGGCGTTCCGAGAAGCGACCTTTGATCTGCCCAACAATTGCCACGCGCCACTGAGTAGTTTATTTATAAATTTTTTAAAATCCGTAGCCGTTAATATGGGCCTCGTTTATAGCGATTAAAGCAATATGTACTTATTTATTTTTCGTCCCCGAGGCTGCTGCGCGCACGTAACTTGTAGGAAGTCGTTTAATAAGACGCTTTGTTTAATCGTAAACGCGCGCGGCAGGGAAATTTCAAATCCACCCGTTAACGAGGTGCTTAAATTTCTATCGATAAGTCCACTCGAGATGTTTAATTAGCTTGTTGGTTTTCGGCTAATTTGCGAAAACGACGAGCCCGTTGAAATCGTCCGTTAAAATGAAATGAAAGTACTTTTGCGGCCGCGCGCGTCTTTTCCGTGCGTGCGGAGGACTGCACGCGTATGGATCTAATGGGCAGGAAGTTGTGCAGGCGTTCATTTAGTTTTAATGAGGCCTCGGTTAGAATCGGATTAGGCGGAGAAATTTTCAGCAAGACACTGATTAAACGCTTTAATTATTTCCACTGACTGTGTTATATATATATATATCTGCATTGAATTAGGAATGATTAATTTATCGATCTTGTTACCTCTTGGGCCGTTAAATATTATAAATATAATAATAATTTACGGACGAACTTGAAATTTTGAGAAACGACGCGACACACTTTGCGTGGCACTTGTTTCGCGCTCGAACCAGTTTTTAAAGTTTCATAGAGGTTGTCCATTGCTGTCCGAGATTAGAGAGGTTTCCAAAAAGCGACAAACTTTCTACCGCACGCGGCGAATTGAATAAAAAATCACGAAAATTAGCAAACTCCGAAATCGCTTTTGAAAATTTATTTATGTATTTTTTTCGCTCGAGGGGATGAAAACAATCGGCAATAAAACTTTTATGAAAATCGTTGTGCAACGAAATACTTTAGATACTTAATCTGATCCTGAAAACCGTCTCGGAGATGTTTACGTAAACTAAGCAAACGCGGAAACAATTTAAAATTCTCTTTAAAAAAGAAAAAAAAACAACGCGCAGTAGTTTAAATCATCTTATACCCGTCTTCCTTATTTTACTAATAATCATTCGTATTGGTCGAATTCCCTCGCTACATCCTTTTCCGAAGTCTAAAACGAATGCGGATTACCGAATGAATAACGAATACTCTATATATCGATACGGAGGATACAATATACAAAGGCACATCTGGTTTAATAAGTTCTTGATTGGCTGACTCTCGTTACACCAGTTTGCGCCCACACCGCTGCACTTCTAAGTTTTTCTTCACCCGCAAAGCAAAGAAGACATAAGTATACCAGCGCACCTCGAGGCATTGGATCGTAAATGTTTTACGATTTATTTTATCCTGTAATGCTCACTTTTCTATTTGAGGTTGCGGTTTTATTAAATCTTTTTACGCGGAAATTATCGTTTATTCGTGAGAGAATTTTGTTACATTGAACTCGGGTCGTATAAAGCAAACAGGACCATAATCGTCAGAGTTGAATTGGCGCAAAAACGGAATTTTAAAAAATGCCATAAAACCTATACAGTTTGAAAATCTTTTCAAAAGAAATCAGCAGTTGAATTCAGTCTGCATTTCTCTTGATTAAAGATTTCTCTCACATTTATCCATCCACCACCGAACAGTCGCAATTCCATTTTTTTTTTTTCAATTTCCCCCCAAACAAGTTTCCACCGAGTGCGCAGAAAAATCGCTCGCTCGTTGCCTCAATCGCAAATAGAAGCGATTTAAATGAAACGCGCTATTGCCAAAGGATCGTTTAGCTCTTTCTCTCGCAGTCCGTTTCATTTTTCAAGCAAAATTCCCGCATCGGCAAGCCGAGGGGAACAATATAATCGTTGCGTAAGAGAGGAAAACAATCGGAATCGAGCACCCGAGGGGGGTAAATTACTTGCGCCGTAATGCCACGGATTTTTAAAGAGCTAATTGGACGCTGTCCTTTGGACAAGTCAAGGAAGGGGGCAGGATTGCTCAAATTAGCGTCACGAAAGCGCACCGCGGTAGTTACACTTTCGTTTCTTGTGTTACAAGGAGACCCCGAGTTGCGGCGCGTCTTGCTCGTGAGACTCCTGTCGCAACGCTGATTTCTATCTGGATTATAGTGGCTTTTTTTTCTTCGGGTATATCCATCTCGGATGGAGCGCCTTTTTACTTTCTGCCTGGGATTTGACCACTTTTCGCGGATTTTGTTTCGATTCAATGTCAGTCGTTGCTCGTGGATGAGCTCCCGAATGATGTCGGAGCGCTGAGATCTAAGTGCCGAGGAACAATGGATTAATTACAAACGATTTCAAGAGAATTGAATTGGAAAGATTTCTAGATGAGAATCGTGCGATTTTTTAATTATTATTTTAGACGATCGGAATTTGTTTTATTTAATTTTATATTGTAATCAAGTTTTGTTAAAGTCTTGCAAGGCTTCGAAAAAGCGTTAAGTGATAGTTAATTAAAGGTAATTACGTGTATAAAAAGTAGACATTAAACTAACCACCTGAATTAGGACTACGAGAGTGGTATTTTAAAGTGATAGACTTATTGCATAAAATTATCGTAAATTAAATTCGATGGATTAGAAATGAAAACGTTTATGTAAGATATTTATTAAGCGTATAATTAATGTCTTTAGAAGAATAAATGCAGGATACTTATTATATAAACCTTTCTTTCAATGCGATGGACTATACGATAAAAGTCAATAAGTTTTGAGATTAACACTCTTAAATGGATTGCATGCGGAGAGAGAACCACCATCTTACACTTTCGCTACGTTCAGAATGAAGCATTTTTAAGAAAAAAGTAATTTCTCACACTTGTAGCAAAAAAAAAAGTGACTGATAATCGGCGTTATCTGAACAATTTGGAGCACTGTGAATTTTTTTTCAAACTGCTTTCTAACCATTGTTTGAAATGGGGCGCAATTTTCTTTTCTAAAAATTACAATTTTTCTTATGAATTATTATCAACCTTGGCGTTTTCTTTAATTACAGAATCAACGTAAAATCAACGCGTATATTGAAAAAAAGAACTATATAGATACTATTGTCAGACGTCAAGGAAGTACTTCAATATCGATATTTTGTAGTATTGGTCAAGTAAAAAAAAGTCTTCATTTTGAAAGAAATTCAATTTTTAGACAAAAATTGTTCCTTTTTATGGTCTATTACAATTTTAACATTGTTTTATAAAATGAACAAAACTTATCATTGATCTCTTATTCTGCCACCTTGAGAATAGGGAATCTTTGAAAAATAACTAATTTTAAATCAGTGATATAAAATTTTCTGAATTAGCCAAACCGATAAGCGCATCTCTAAACCTTCTAAAAACAAAGCAGCAAACGCAACTCGGCCTTCGAATCTCAACGCAGCGCCGACGAACCTTTCCAAAAAACCTCGCCCACCAAATTCACTTTTAAACAGAAAACCGCGAACTCGTCCAACGAACGGGGGGGGGGGGGGGAGGGAAAAAAAGAAGTAGGGCGCGCGACCCAGAAATCGAAAGGAACGAGCCGCCGAGGCTCAAGGTTCCGAATCGAAGGCGCGGGAGGAGAGAGAGAGAGAGAGAGAGAGAGAGAGAGATAGGAGGAGTAGGCATATATCCGCGAAGCGTGATGCCGGGCATTGTGTTATTGCGCCTAGGAGGGCTTTATACGCGCGTTGCTTAAGTAAGTGCGGCTTATTTCCACGCTTTCGTGACTTTCCTCCTCGCGCGAGCGCCGTTTGCGCCGAACGGAGAGCAAAGCGAGCGGACGAAACGACAGGCCCCTATAGACTATCTCCGACTCTTAGGTTAGGGCCTTTTTTAAGGTCAGCCGGTGGCCGATTTTTCGTTTTCTTTGCTTCTCGGCCGATTAAGAAATTTATCCTACTTTTATAATTCGGAATAACAGTGAATTAAGTTAATTATATATCTTTTCAGTTGTGCTTTCAATTGTTTTGTAGCGATAATTTAATAGTGACTTTTCTAATTTGAAGTTTAATTTGTAAATTGTATAAAACTAAGCAGCTCTTACGGGAATTTGAATGAATTATAACGAACGTTTCTTTAGTCCAGTGCTTGTTGAATGAAACTTTAAACGTTTTGCTCAAGTCTGAACTTTATACAGTCCACACTACACAAAACTCACAGTTCCGCTGAAAAACAAAGCTCTAAACGAATTCAGGTAATACTAACCTGCAACCAAAGCAAGCGAGAGTCGCGCTTACTCCTCCGAAGCGAAGAGAAAAAACAAAAACTTGAGTGCGGTATTAAAATAAATACAGCAGTCTCACTCTCCCGCAAAAGTAGAGCCGACTGACTGTACAGTCACACTCGCAACTCCGAGGTATACGACACGACGAGAGGGTTGTGCAGAATCCACCGAGAATCCGATTAAAGCACGACGCGCCGAGACGCACGCGCCTCTTTATCCGAAACCATATTACGGACGAGTCGACGTCACGTGCGGCGGATGACACCCGCCTGTGGAACAGGTGTACAAGTGATTCTCGCTGGCCGGTATCGCGCTCGTCGATTCACCGGATTGCTGGCTTTGTTTGTCAGTTTGTTAGAATAGTTCATTTGAGCAATGGATTATTGCAAATAACTGGCCCATTAATGGGAGCTTATAATTGCGCAGCGCGAAAGAATTTAGACAATCGATCCGCCTTCTTTTTCTAATTTAGTTATTTTCTTTTTATAGGATCGGGTGTTTTTAGCGTGCCCGTTTTTATGTCCGCGCTCAAGGAGAGACTTGATGCAATTCACACGACCAATGACTTGCTGTCCGAGTGCAATTATTTTTGGAGCTCAATTTAGAACTAATTATAGGAGAAAGTTTTTGTACGAAAATTCATGACAAGAATCGCAGTTTTTCAAAAGCTGATTCAAAATAGAATTGTACAAGTAAAAAAGTTTTTTCCGGCTTTATATATGTGCTTTTGTCTGAAGCTAGATTTATTCTGCGTGTACAGAAGCTGCGATGTTCGTAAAAATGTGAGGTTTTAAAAATTTGTATTTTTACAAAGCTTTCTCCTGGGAGAAAGTGGCGAACATTCCAATTCACTATAAAAATTTGCAATTTTTATTATTCGAGTGTTTACATGCGTGCGTTTAAAAAAAAAAGTAGAAAATTATTTGAATTATTATTTTGTATCTATAAAAGCTTAAGACGATTGATACAATTCCTAAAGTTTAATTATTGTATACATTTTTTATTTCGAATCCTCAAAACTCTCGCATTGTCAAACAAACAAAAATTTGGATTAATGACTGAAGATTACCGTCATCGACCACTCATCGATTAAACATAAAATGTGCCTCAAAACTATTTATGTATTTAAATTTACAAAGTAAATAATTATTAAAAACTACTCATTATTTGCAAAGAATTTATATAAATTACAATGAATTCTGTTTAAATGACTACGCTCCTTAAATTTTTAAACACGTACTACTAACAATCTTATTATAGTATCATTCATCATCCGGGTGTCTAATAAGCTTTTAATCACCGTAGAACCAGCAAGTAAAAAAAGAAAAAGAATAACGACTGGTCTAAAAGTTTTCACTTGCATTATCCCGGCCGGCGATAATTAGAATTAGATAATGGACGTCCCGATTTGGCTCGGCAGCACAGAGTGAAACGTTGTATATTTTTACGTCTGTGCATTGCACCACGTGAGCAGAAAGATTAGAGAAAGAAGACGTTGCGGTTTATTGTATTTACCCGACGTCTGAGCGCTTGACTTTCATTATTTTCTTTCCGATTCACTTTCCAGAACGGTGCTGCACTTTGGCTCAGTCGATTACTATTTTCGTTTTGCTTCAATCAGACGGTTGAGCAACGAAGAAGACCGACGTTTCATTTATTACATTTTTTCTTCTCTTAATTGACGGCCCACTCCGAGTGGCTTTCTATAGTGGTAATTTATAGCGCGGGGATATATACAATGTTGTAGTCGTGTAGTTTATATAGGTATATCTGTATAAATTCAGTATTTAATTATCTTGTAAAAATAAATCATAACTTTATAGTTTACTACATCATTGAAGATGTATTTAAAACAAACCGTTTTCTAAGCCAACTAAAATGAAATACTTATTGAATTTTACTAATATAAGATAAAGCTGTTGCATACATATTTCATAATTATGTTGCAAAAATTTTAATTTAAACGTCAATTTTCTAGCTTATCAAAAAACTCAAAGATCTTTACCTTCTACTAACTTTCGCTATTTTTCAAAATTAACGAAAACTTTATTCATAAAATGTACTATTTCCGAAAAGCTCCTCCAGGTTCGTCAAAGAAACAAAAAAAAAAAAAAAAAACGAGTCATCGAGGCTTGTGTAAAAGAAAAGCGACTGACCTCGATTTTATTGGCGTAGCTCTCGGCGAGCGCCTCGCTCTGCCTGGTCAGCTCCTGATTCCTCTCGAGTAGGGCCTTGCCGAGCTCGGCGGCGAGGACGAGGTCCCGCTCGCGCTGCCTGAGCAGCTCGATCGGGTCCTCGGTGAGGTCCTCGATCGAGGCGCCCCGCGTCTGCAGGCTCGATATCATGTCCTCGAGCGCGTACTGGCCCTCGTACGGGGCCTCTTTCCGTGGCAGCATCGTCCCTTACCCGCTTCTGGCTTCGCGTCGACGTCGGGCGTCGTTAACTTTCGGGCTGGCTCGACGAGTCCGGCGCTCGGAGCGCCTTCAGGCTGAGACTAGCCATCGGCTAGTTTTTCTCGAGCGCTCCGACGATGAGCTTTTTGCCGCTGATCTGGAATAAAAAAGCGAGTGGAGGTCAAGTTAGTGAGAGAAGGCTTTTTTCGTCGTCTTTGTCGGGTTTTGAAATGGATAATTTGACAAAAAAATCATTTTGCATTTTAAAATCAGGAGTGGAATTTTGATTTTATTTTTACTGCAAAAATCGTTACGTTTTCAAGTTTCGACTGGTAACTGTATCATCAAGTTTTGCAGTTTTACATTTCTCTTTTATTGCTCCTACAATACCGTTTATCGTGCAGTCGATATTAAAATATAAAAAAAAAACGGTAAAAACGATATACAAATGCCTTTTTCTAAGTTACTCTGATTTTAAAAAAGTATAATAAAAAGTACATTCTGTCTTATAAGAATAAAATAGCCGTTTGCGTATCGATCGCTTATGGATATATGCGTGCCCCAATTTGCCGACGTCTGGAAGTGTAACTGATTTTACATCAGTAATATTTCTGTACGCGCTGTTCCGCGCGATGTTTTTATGCATTTAATTCAACGAATATTTTACAAGTAGAAAGTCAGATAGCAGTGATAAAATTTATTAGGCCCGGCAAATGGTGCAACGAAATGCGATCGCGCCAAATTGCGGCACCTCACTCGGGCTGACTGATTATTAATATCCTGTACACATGTATTACACAAATGCGAATGATTTCCTGCTACCAGATTTTTCGAAGTTGGTATGCAGCGATTTTCTATCCCTTTTTGTACGTACAACGATATGTTTATATAATCCGGAGTGCGATCGGAAATTGTAGGACGTTGCTTCCAGAGTTCAATAATGTATGAAATTTTAATGATTGAAAAAGAAACTACGTACAATTTTGAACGTCTTACGCAATTGCTATTTAATTTTTCACGAAATTAAAAAAATAATTGCGAAATGCTTCTTTTGCCGAAGGTTATTACTCTTTTTAATTGTTTTTATAATCAATTACTCGTACATGTGACGTAACTATATTATAGTACACGAAAAAGGAAGTTTTATCGAAAAAGCGAAGTGACTTGTCAGTCAATATCATTGTAGTTTTTTTGGCAGCGAACTATTACTTTAAGTGTGCTACGCATTGAAAAAACTGTCAATAGACTCTTTACGCTTAGACAAATTGCGCAAAAAGCCGAAGGAAAAAGACTGACAGGAGAGTAACGAGGGATTAAAACTTGAGCCGCGCGGCTTTCGTTTGCAGAACCTTTCATCATCGAATCGGATTAAGCGCTCAAAGAGCCATTCTCCGTCTCTTAATTCCCGATACTTTTCAAATTGAAACGGACGAGCTCGAAAAACTGAAAAAAAAGGTTACACGCCTCCAATCTGCAATTCAATTTGCCTATCCCCCGCCTTTCGTTGCAAAACCTGGAAAATCGGTCACGAAAGTCCGCGGCTCTATATGCATCGGGGCGCCCTTCCTTTAAGCAATCGCGGCGCGCTCGTCGTAAATATTTATCGACGAGGAGAGCCCCCGCGCCTAAATCCGGCGTGCGTGTATACTTTATCTCGAGAGTTACCGTGAGATAATGGCAACGGCCGCGACACGGCGCTGATAAATTTTGTCTCCCCCTCCCCCGCGCCCCGCCGCAATCGATGCAGTTGTACAGTTACGTGCCGTGAGAGAGGCGCGCGGCGTTTCGCGGAGGAGACGAGCGGGGCTAACAACCTCTTCATTTGATTAGAGGCTATACGCCGAGGAAAGCGAGGGAAAAACTTGGCCCTTTCGCGCCTCTCCTCGTCTGTCGAACTCGGCGGACGAGTGCCGTTGCGCCGAGGCCTAATAAGCGAGAGCTTTTTTACTCGAGTGGACGGTGGTTTTTTTTTTTTTTTTTTTAGACGGGAGTTGGCTTAATTGAAGGATGATGACTGCCAATTTAATCTGTCTGGGGTACGAGATAAGGTATTCGAAAATAGAAAATTACTCGGCAATTTACTTAGGCTTTTGGAGTGAAATTGCTTTTATATGAAAGTATTTTTAACAACTTTTAGATTCAATAATTTTATTGGGGCACGTTAATGTTATAAGAACTTGTGTTTATATTCGATTAGTGCGTCAGAAAATGTACGTCCTTGACATTCTGTTCTCTGGTTAATACGTAATTTTATTTCATTGAATATAAAAGAACTTGGTATAATTATTTATTAAATTCTATATAGTATATTCGACGTTTAATGATCCAAAAAGTTATTGTCATTATACAAGTTTCTTTTAAAGAAATAAAGCATTGGCGATTTACATTTAAAAAAACTAATTTTCAAAGAATACCTAACTCGATTGAAAAACATCAAGGATTGAGTCTATTACATTATTAGATACAACACCATTAGGATAAGAGGTTTCGTGTATATCATAGAAATAATCCATCAAAGTCACTGCCGCTAAAAGCACGTTCACAATATACGCGGATGTTTTCAAATTTTCCAGAAACATTTTCAATGCCAACAAAAACCTTACGAATTTCTCCTATACACACTTACGGGCTTATCGCTACAATCATCTGGAAAAATACAGATAAAAATCTCCAGCTTTCTCTCTGCTTACGTAAAACGAGTCTCGACTTATCGGCAAACAATAAGACCTTAACCACGAAAAGTTTAATCCTCATCCAAGGGTGCATATTTGCTATTCTCACTGATTCCGCCTTAAAGCACAATCAATTTCCGTAGGTCTTAGAGTATACCAGCAACGGCAGAGCTGCGCCTCACTTCCCGAAGACAGGAAAACGTGTAAGTTCAATAACAGCAGCCCCGACTGATATCGACGCAGGCCACATCTGTGTTTATATACCGAAATCGAGATATGCTTGTCCAACGATTGGATGCTTCTATAGTATTACTGCTTTCGCTTTTCAGGCACTGCGATGCTTCGCGGCTCGGGAGTCGTTACGCTTTACTGATATTGCGAAGGTTGAATTTTGCGCAATCGACAATATTTTCGCGGCGAGAAATTTCAATGAAATCAGATACGCGACCAATTCGCCGGCGAAATAAATGTATAGGAAGTTCGAGGCGAGTGGAAAAGCGCTAATTTACCTTTCGCTTATCGCGAGGAAGGTGGCACGCGCGCCTCGGTGACTCATACAGTCAACAATTTCTGTATGCTCGCGGTGAATTATTATAACAAATTGATGGTATCTGGCTGTTTATGCAGCCGCAGAAAATTACGACGACGAGGAGCAGAATTTTTTGTTTCGGCGAACAGATGACGAGCGGATAAGGTTGCAGGATTTATTTTCAACCGGTGAGTTATCGCGGAAAATCCCCCAATTAACATCGCGGGCACAATTAGCACGAATCATCATTACTTGAAAATCCGACAAGCGCCTCAGTTTAATCTCGAGTTCGTTTCGTTGCGCCGACACGTTCTGCTAATCTGCTCTATCGCATCGGCAGGCATCCCGCGTCCCCGAAAACCGCCTCTTCTCCGCGTTTTTCCCGCATTGTTCGCGTGTTCCGGAAGGATATAAATTAGCGGACAAAAAACGTTCGAGTGCGTGCGTGCGTGAGCAACTTTTTTCTTTTCACCAATTTGCCCTACTTGTCTTTCCAGGTTCTGGTTCTGTTCGGGCGTTCGGAAAAAGATCCTTTCGAAGATCTGGTTGTTTATGAGGGTTTGGGAAGCAGGTAGACTGTTGGAGTTGAATTTTAATGATGCATTCTAGTTCTGGCTCTTTTCTGGTAACAGGTATATTGACTGGCTAAGGAAAAGTTTTACTAAAAACTCCGACATATTTATTTAGATTTTACGCAGCTTTATATTTTTATTACCCTGAACAAAATAAATTTTAATGCTGGTATTAAAAGAATACCGCGGATAAAGCGTATAAAAATTTTATTTGAAAATTGTGAAACCAGCTTGAATCTCGAGGTAAGTTTATGCCTTTAATAATATAATATCTAATGGTATTTATGCGTTAAAGAAAAACTAATGCAAGAAAATCGCGACCACAAATTCTTCCATTTAAATTAGAAACTTTTTGTAAAAACGGTGCATTACTTTAACAGCAGGGCTTATCAGTTTAGTGGAAAATTACTTGAAGCACCTGAGTTTTATCACAAGTTTAATAAGTCTACGTGTACCGTGATTCCTCTGAAAACGCTGGTATCGCGCGTAAATATAACAATTTCTCAAGTTGTGCAAATATTTCTTCGTAATATATGCGGAAAGTAAACGCTGCTTTAATTGATATTACTTGTTGCGGTACGTAAATGACAATGCTTATAAAATTATTATTAAAGCCTGCCGTACTATCAAAAGGGTACCTTTCTCATTCGTCACCGAATTTGACGTTTGCAGAAACTAAAAACAACAAGTTTCAAGTTCGATCGTAATGACTTAAACGTGCACTCGGCCGCTTATTAAAGTGTACTTGTACCACAACCTACCTTGCCACTTTAATCCACTAATGAATCCAGTTAAGCATCCACTATACTCAAGGCACATAGCACAATGTCCCCACCTTCACACGGCGACAATAAAGTCGAATTCCCAATCCCCGGGGGCTTACCGTCCGATTAACCAGCGTCGATCGATCGGCCGCGCCAACTGTCCAGCGTAGCGCTTTAGCATCGGCTCGCTCGCAACGTATCGGGTTCGGGCCTCACCTGCGCACTCGGTGGTGGTCACTTGTTGATGCGGTGCACCGCCGATCCGTCAAAAGAGTCGGTAGCTGCCGGCGAATCTGCGATCGGTGCGCAGGAGCTCGTAGAGCAGGGGCAGCTGCAGTCGACGGCGCCGCCTCGAGACCAGGGCGCCGAGGAGCCTCCGGTACCAGGGACGCGCACTGCCGATCGCCACCTTGGCCCAAGCCACCGTCTCACCCGCACACCCTAACTAACTCTCTCTCTCACACTCGCGCTCGCGCTCAAGCCCGAGGAGCTGCTCGAAACGGCCGACAAGCTGTTCCGCCAGGTACTGACTACTATCCGACTCCTCGCTCTTTCTCCCCGCGCGGCCGCCTGCGCCTGCGTTAGCTCCGTCTCTCTCTCTCTCTCTCTCTCTCTCTCTCTCTCACTCGACGGCGTGACTCATGCGCAGCTCGGCTGATCGCGGCGAGAGAGAGGCTCATGGTGGTGGCGAGGGAGCGGGAGGGCGTACACTCTGCTGCGCCGGTTTGGAGAACGTTTCAAGGGGACTTTATTAATTCGGGAAACTATAGACGGCGTTTTCGAGTGCTTGATATACTATAAATGTATACAACGCCTGCCAATTCGGGAGAGCCTCGTCAATATTATAGTTTTTTTATAATGATGTAATTTCAGTTTATGGCCAAGGTCTTTTTATACCCGCGGGAGATGAGCCATCGTTGAGGCATAATGAATATACACTTTGATGAGGCACGGTTAAAAATATTGCATCAACTATTAGCTGGGGGATTTTAATTAATAAATTTTTGCTTAGCACGATAATGGTGGAATTTTTATGTTTTTTTTAATGGAACTTTTGATTGGAAAAATTGCAACTACTGTCCAGCATATCAAAATCGACGACCTGTAAATTGAATTTCTTCTGCAATTGAATTAAAAGAGCTGTCAATTGAATTAAAAACGGGCCAGCACCCTTTGTAATCGAATTGATGGAATAAAGGGCAACGAAAAACTACTTTCAAAGGCGTCTTCCGAAGCTGTAGAAAAACTTGATAATTAAAACGGCCAGTTTTGATTCGTTCGAAGCAGAAGCGACATCCTGGATCGTTAAACGCAGCAGAAAGCTTCCACTTACCGCTAACTACCGCCCACGCGAAACTCGGACTTCCCAGCCTTGTCCCCAAGCGTCTTCGAGTACCGCATTGCGATACACGCACAGAAGTTGTTTGCGCCCCGCGCGCGCGCGAACTCGATCGCGGATCTCGCGTGTCTCCGCGTCACTCGATCGCGCCTCTAAGTGCGTATCCTATATATAGTATACCTATTCCGAGCGCGAATTCGTTTTTTTCGCGCGCCGGACGGACTGGCGTTTTGGGGCGAGAGTTGCATTGTTTCGAGGAAACCGGCAGCTGGTGCAATTCAACTGGTTGTTGTGGTTTTTAGAGCTGCTATTGTCGTACCGATAGTGGGTGTTTGCTTGTGCACGAGCTTACACAAAGGATCATTAATTCTTCCATTAAAGGTGCACTGGATTGTTATCGGTTTCATTATTTTAATTCGAATAGATTAATAGAAAGTTTACTTTTCATATCTGTATTATCATTAATTTATTCATTGCTGGCATAATTAAATAATATTAGGCACTATTAATTATTTCAAATAATTTCAAATGCGTAATTTAAACATTTGAAATCCGGCAAGCATTGGAATCGTTCTATATACTATAAAAAAAAAAAAAAATTAAATTAATTTCTATTGTAAGATCCTATATTTTCCGACAGAATCAAAATAAACTCAAGTTCATTGCCGCCCTTAAAAATATTCTCAAAGTCAACATTGTCAAAGAGATTCCATTTAATCTAAATGGTTGCAGAAAGCAACCGAAGAATACGTCGTCGACTGCGGCGAGTTAAGCCTACGTCCATCTGCACTCTCGGCCTCCAATGTAAATATTGTCGGCCAAAAGTGAAACATTCTGCCTGTTCCTCGATCCGTCGCCTCATTTACAAATACGCTGTAGGTACGTTCTATCGTCACGTAAGATCAACAGCTGATTAAGTGACGCGCAAGACGATTGCGTCTCGTCGTCACGTCTCATTTTAAGTATTACTTGCGCATATTAATCAATGAAGAACTTCCTCAATATTTCATTCATACTACGTAATTTTAACATGTAATACGCATGACGCATTTATTCGACATAATCATCTTAATAATTCATCAGCAATAATGTTAGCATTTAGAGGGCGAGTTTACAACTGTTTTCATTGTTAATCATTTTTGATATCCTAATAGTGATAATTAATGTAAAAGATATAAACGGCTTTTTTATGGGTTTCAGTTTAAAAATAGTTAAAAAATGCATGTAATACCAAGTAAACAGAGATTTTGAATAGCCATTCTACTGCAGAGTAGCCATAAATCCTTCTGCCACGAAGTAAACTCGTGCTCCTTACTTTTCCCAGCGCGAAACGAGGGAAAAATCTCACGAATGCCCGACAACCATCAGAAATAGAATTTCGCGACAAAAGGAGCGTCCTCCGTAGGTGACATCGATGCAGTTCCCATTGTTTACATCCCGGCCTCCATCGAGCTTATTTTCGGCCTCCAGCGTCTCCATGACTACCGAGCGGCCCGAAACTCTTTCTAACGATAAAGCGGCGCTTCGCGACGGCTAGGCGGCGGCGGCGGCGGCCACGAAATTCCCGAGGCCACTGCTGCGCGATGCGCGCATCAGCTGCACTGGACGGAAATAATCGGCGGGCTTATGCCGCGCGCGCTCCTCCCTCCCAAGCAGCTGTCAGAGAGCACAGCTGTTCGCTCTCTCTCTCTCTCTCTCTCGCTCAAGAGAAAGAGGCACGCGCCGACGACTTGTTTTTCTCCCGACCACCGGAGAGAGTGGGATGCCGGAAGAAGGTGTCGATGTCACGGGCTATTGTCGTAATTTCTCTCTAGTGGCAGGAAGCGGCAAGGGTTGAAGGGTCGTGTCGGCGCTGCTAGCGGATTTTTTCACCAGGTGAGACTCGCTTTGACGGGGGGGGCGCGGTAACGGATCGAGCTGCGGGTTAGGAGATTTTTTCGAAATCTCTTGGGTTATTTATTGAGCTCGAAACTCGACTGTTATATAATATTGGTTAAAATTAATTTTTAATATTTGCACAAAATACACTTTTCTGTGATAAACATTTTTTTTAGTTTCCAAAATGGACAGTACGTTTATTATAACGCGAAAATACAATTTTCTGAAACCAAATAATACCCTTAAAAATAAATCAAGAACACAAACAGCAAACTAACACCCCCGCGACGTGCAAGTAGTAAATAACGCCTCCGCTTGACGCGCCAACTGTTGCGCGCATCTGTCCAGCGGTTCCTCTGCTTCCAGGACTCAAGTTAAAATCGTCCGGCCGTCAAGATGATGACCGGCAGTGACAAACCGGAGCTGGACGAGGTGGAGCTGGACGCCCTGGCCGAGGCGGAGCTCTGCCGGCTGAGGCGTCAGTACCGCATCATGGAGAAGGACCGGGCCACCTACGCCGAGCAGGCCCGCAACCAGATGCGCAATCAGACCTACCTCGTCTCCATGCTCGAGCACGAGAAGGCCGAGCTCGTGCTCGACATCAAGGCGGCCAAGTCGCCCCACAACACCCTCCGCGACGAGATAATGAGCGCGGAGATGAAGGAGCTGCTCGACAAGCGCGCCGAATTCATCGAGCACATTCAGAAGGAGCGCGCGCAGATACAGGAGATCGAGGAGCAGATCATCAAGGTCGGCTTTCTTCGTTATATAGTATATTTAATCCGCGTCGTTGAAATGTATATATTTCGATTTTCGTAAAAACAAAGCTCAATGGAGAAAATGTCTTAGCTAGCGAAAGAATGCCACGAGCTGAATCAGAAAGTGCGCTCGGAGCACCAGATAAAGGAGGCGGTGAAGAGGAACGACCGTCAGATCTTGATCCTGGAGAACCGTCTGGAGGTGGCGACCCAGCGCTTCAACGTCCTCGTGAGCGACAACGCCAAGCTCCGCAAGGAGATCGACGACATGCTCAAGGAGCGCGAGAGATTCAACGTTCACTGGGCGAAACTGAACGGGCAGCTCAACTCCGGCAAGCAGATAATCGGCGACCTCATCGAGCAGGCCACCGTCTCCTTCAACCAGCGCGACGAGGAGCTCAACAAAATCAACGCGCTCAAAGACAGGTCCATGCACTTTTCAACATTTTTTTTTTTTCTAGTTTAAATGACGTGGACGATGAGGTAATTAAAGCGGTCAGTGAGGTGATATTATAATTTACTTGAAAACCATTGAAATTCCGAGGGGCACGTTTCACGGTGTTTTTTTTTTCAACGGTTCGCGCGCATTAACTTCTTTTGAACGGGCTACTCCCACTACGGCCAGCTGTAGATTCAAGTGCGTTACTTGTTCTATTGTGTAAAGACTCCGCCGCCCAGACTTACAACGGCAAATACTTTTTGTCTAGGGAAGACAATACTGCTAAAGTAGAGGTCAAATTTAAAAATGCTTGCAACGATCGATTGAACTTTTATTTAAGCGAAATGGAGTAGGTAGAAAAGAATTGAAAATACAATTTCACAGTGTTTGAGAATCATTACATCTAATATCAAATTGTGTGGGTAAATAAATCTAGTAATATACACTGAGAGAAAAAAAGGAGTAAAAATTACTATTCTGTATGGTAACTTGAGATATGAGAAGAAAAAAAAATATTTTTACTATTTGAATAGTAAATATTAAACTCGAAAAAATAATATTTACTATTCATGAATAG
>UCOL01000889.1:0-48134 GCA_900474335.1 Ormyrus nitidulus | reverse complement strand
CCCCCGATGTAAATCGAGAGCGATGTATCTACCGTTGCGTCCGGCGCTTTTTCGCAATTAATTCACGCCGCAGCTCGCGCGCCTTGATTAACAAGATCGTCCGAATCGGGGTCTCTTTCGGATCTGCATAAACTCTCGAGTCCCGCACACACATGCACACAGACGCACGCACGCACGTTCGTGGAGGTGGAGGCGCGAAATTTCGAGGTGATCGCTGATTTATTCGCTAAGGGAGCCAGACGTGTTAGGCTCGTTTCGACTTTTGTCCACCGGCTGGGCTTATTTTTTTTTTTTTTTTTTTGGAGTCGATTGATTTTGTTGCTTCTTATCTTAAAATTAAATTTTATAAATTATTTACTTGTCTAATGTCTCAAGTGGGTTATATAAACGTAGAAGTAAATTTTCAAAATGTAAACATGTAAGCTTGTATATACATGTATAATACTTTTGCCAATTTGTCCTTAACTCTCCCGAGCCATTAAAACAGACATTTCACTAGTAAATCCCTGCACGAGCTAATACAGATTGGCCACTATCGACCGCAAGCGCGACGAAAAAAAGCCTCGCAGAGCCGAACGACGCATAAAACAGCGAAACGGCCCTCGTTGCTCGGGCAATTATTGTCGTTCCGCATATCTTTAATTAGCCGCGGCGGATTTGCGCGAGTCCTCCGAGCGGCTTTGCGTAGCTTGCAATCAACGCGACAAATAGTTTCCTGGAAGAAACGGTAATTAATGGGGGCCAGTGTCAAAGTCTCCTCTCGTCATCATCCCGACAAATCGAGCGCGAAATCGGCTCTTCGAGAAAGCGTGCGATCGTTTTTTGCCCGATGATGAATCTTTCATGAGGATTGCTCTGTATAACGCAAATCGATGCGTTTAGGAGATTCGCCTGGTTTTTCGAACGAAAGTGTCGGGCTTTGCGTCGGGTTATACGTCTGTTTCTGTGCCAGTTTTTACTTTCGCAGCTGTACAATGTAAAGAGCTCAATTTCGAGGCGAGTGTCTGCATTACTAATTTTTTTACGAGTCCGTTCGCGAATTTAACGACTGTGTATTTTGATGAAATTTCCTTTCTTATGGGCCGTTTTGCGCTGGCGAAAATAAACAAGATGAACTTATGAAATGCGCTCTGCTTTTTTAGTGCTCACAGTTAGACAATGAAATGAAATTTAATGGTATTATAATTTAGTTAGTTACCAAGGCAGAAGAATCTGTATTTCCTTGGAGATAAGAAGGAGAATTATCTTTTTATATATAATTTACGGTAATTATTCTACCAAGGCAATAAAACATTATCGTTTATCTCTGTAATGTTACTAATAAAACCGGAAATTATCATTCCTCAATATCATTTGCCATATCTACAATTATAATAATATTTGTCATTAATAATTTATTGAAAAAACATTAAATACTATCATCATAATATTTATTACGGGGAGAGAATAGTATTTATACCAGATATTTATACCAGATATTTACGATATCAAAGGCAATCAATTCCAAGATGACACTCTCTCAGGTATTCGTATTACTGAAAAATTAAGAATTTCTGAATGCACTCTTATATTTTAAACAAAACTCTGATGATTCAATAATTTTATACAGATACCACCTTACAAAACAAGCGAGAAAAACAAGACATTCCGTTCCGCCTAAAAACATAATTCTATTCATTCTTTATTAGCAAAAACTAAAGAAAAACATGTCACACGTCAAAAAGAAGCATAGCCAGAACCGCAAGATAAGAAATTAAGTTATCTCCGCACGAACTCTCGCGCCAGCATGTGCAAACATCGATAAAGAACAGAATAGAGAGAGAGAGAGAAAGAGAGAGAGAGAGAGAGAGAGAACAGCGCGACCCTCCGACGAGACTCGTCAATACAGCTCCGAGAGAAACGTCAAGTGCGCGAATCAAGGCTCTCCGCAAGAAAAACGGCGACTGCACGAGAGAGAGAAGAGACAGACGCGACAACAAAGGCGAAAGATATATCCGAGAGAGCTGCGCTCTTCCGCCTTGTGCTCCGCGGCTACTCAAGGTCCATTGTACTGCGGGATGTCGCGCATGTATAATGAATGCGCGAATGATATGACAATCTCGAGGAAGTCCAGTTTCAGCCCGAGAGCTGAGAAATGCTCGGATCTCGGGGGGCTTTCAGGCTGGGATGCGCTTTTAATTTACTTCCCCGCGAGGATGGAGCTTGTTGCCCGGCCTCAGGTGGAAGAGATCGTTTATCATATCGTAATCCTGGGCCTTTTCCACGCAAAAAATAATCGCTTGATTTTTCCAACCTCTTTGTTCATTCGGTACGCTCGATTGATTCAATATCTTTACTAATGTAAAGATTTGCTCTCGAGGTGGACTCTTCGACGCTTAACATTACATTTTAGGAGAGTACCGTTCATTATTTAAAACGCAGATTTATTGGCTCGATCCAATAGCCACCTCGTAATAATTCAATCAGCATCTCCGTGCGTTAAGCGCAGGAGGAACAGCGCGTTTGAGAAATACCCCGGCGCATTTAAGCTCTCGGGAATCTCAGGAGAGTATTACAGCCGCAATGATTTAATCTCCTTGGCGCGATAGCGAATTACACACGTGTAAACGCGCTCTTACATTTCGCGGGGATATCCCATAATTACGGGCGGCTGCGCGCGTATCGCGGCCGATCATTAGCCTTACTCCCCCTTTACAATGTGGCGTAAAAAGCGCGCGAACAAAGCGTGCGCATAACTCAAAAGCGGTTAAAAGCGGCGGCGGCGCGCGCGGCGAGGCTGGGCAGCACGAGGACGAAAAGAAATGTATATATACACCCGACGCCTACTCAGCGGCCGAATGCTAATTAAACGATGCCACCCGGCGATAAGATAAGGCGTCCCCGGTATCTAACAAGACTAATCCGACTAACGAACGGAGCTATTCGAAAATCCGCGCTCGGGGACGAAAAACTGGAGTATAGCGCTGGAAAAAGAAGCCCGCGCGAGCCGCCGAAAGGAGACCGGACAGCTGTACCCTTATAGGACAAATAAATAAGGAAAAGAGAAAGGGAGAATAAGGAATTAAGCGTGCGGTTTTATAATATACGAAAAGAGATAGAGGAGAATGCAAGAGAGAGAGAGAGAGAAGGAGTCGTCCGCATCTCCTTGCAATAAAATGCATGCAGCAAGATCTTACCCCGATCGAGGGGAGAGTCATATTCAAGTGTCTTCGGCCGTATATGCGATAGTGGATCTCTCGCGAAAAGGCATCTTGAAAGACTATCTATAGTATCTTATAAATCTCCCTTCCTCCCTGCCTTTTCGGCGCGTTTTGCGTATCACTGGCCGCGAGAGACAGAGAGAGAGAGAGAAAAGGTGTTTTCTCTCGCTCTCACCCGCGATGCACCCCAGTTATCTGGATTGGCCGTTCGCCATAAATCTCGAGAGAGTATACGCCGCCTCTGCGGCGAGAGAGAGAGCCTAACGCGTCTCGGCTGCGTACGTGCGTTTAATGCAGGATACTTATAATATTCGAAATCGGACTTTTTACGCGGAGGGAGTGGCCATTTTCTTCTTGGATGGAGGAGCTTTTGTTGGGGGCCGGTAAGGATGAAAAGGGTTTCGCATTCGAAAAATAAGAGAAACGTGGAGGATTTTTTTTAATTAAAGTCGTGTCAATTCTCGGTAATCCAAATCTCTCCACGGTTTCGCTTAATTATTTTCACCTGCGTTTGTCCGTGAATTTGCATTTTTAATTGATACGCTTTTATGCGATTAATTCGGTGATTTATCTGAGATGGAATTCGCGTCTGTTGGGTGGCATTGGGCGCTCAGGTGGTTTGTGTTTGTTTTAAATTTCAAATGAAGCTTACTTATTTGTTAAAGCGAGCAGCCGATCGCTCGATAAAAAAGCGAACACACACCTTACGGTTAAATTTAGCCAAATTAAGAAAAGGAAAAAGAAAGAAAATTCTCAACGTGAGTAAAACGTTTGCCCGGCTGTCGTTGTGACAAATAGCGTGTCACATTCGGTAAACCAAGTCATTCATTTACATTATTATCTTTCATAAATAGTAAAAGTGATATATGGCTCAATTACGTAAAGGCAACTGATACAACGGCTAATTATCAATAACTAAATTGATAAAGCACTTTCTTCGTTGCAGAACTCGGCCAGCTAGATAAAAGAATGCATCGGGAAGGACACGAAAAAGCTTTCCCATCGATCCCCGTCGGCCACCTGTTAGCATCGATTTTTCAACCGGCCGCAGATAAGGCATCGAAACCAGAACTCTCTTATCTCCCGCAACGTCGCGCTCGGCCGAGAGAGAGCTCAGCCGAAATCCGACGGGGGAGCTCGCCGTGTACCCCATTTATTTGATGAACTTGTCAAAACAGGCGCGCGCACGGCCTGTTTTCGCGAGCAGCCGGTGTTTGCACGCGAGAGCCCGCTTCCAGCCGATGCATGTATAATGGGTGCATGCACGTGCCGGCAGCCATCAGGCGGCGCATTCATTCACGAAATCGGCCGCGCGCGGCTCGAAAGTGAGCTGTGCGCGCACTTGCGCCATACTCGCGGCGACGCCGAAGTAAATCAATTGCGGAGGGAAGCCGCTCGATTCGAGCCGATTCGATTCGACAGTGCGAGAGCTCGAGATGTTGATGGGCTTTTGATCTGGCTGCAATTTACGTTTATTGTCTGTAATAGGATAAATTATTGACGCCCGCTAGTAATTTGTATGATATCCTCGATAATGCGCTGAGTAAGCGGTTTGTGTTTGCAAATAATTTTTGGAGAATCGAGTAAATACATTTTGCAGAAAGGTTCGACAAAAGCACTATTTTATTTCTGCCGAGCTTTTAACAAGTTCACGATGATTAAAAAGTTTGAGAGGACAACAAAAATAAAAAATAATTGATCGATATACAACAATGAACTTTTCCTTCTCCAATATCGGCGGCATCGCGAGCTTATTCCGAATTTGAATCCAGTGACTCCTCAAAACGGAGCGCTTATGCAAAAGCGTGTTTTTCGTGGGCAACAAAGCGAAAAAACGGTACATTTAGATCGGCTCTCGAGAAAGTCTCAGCCGCGGCTCTGCGCGCGAAATCGTCATTATTCGGACATTGTGCGGAGCGAGCGAGTCGATTTCGATCTCCGCCGAGCGCGAGAAGGCAGGCTCGCCGAGAGGAAGGAGATGACGGCAGGTGCAGATTATGAATCCGATTTGCGTAATTGAAAGAGAGCCCCGAGATGAATGAACTCGATTTCGGGCTTCTATGCTCTCGATCAATGCGCAGAGGGAGACAGAAATGAAAGGAGATCGATACCGCGCGAGATGTACTCTTTTTCAAAGATGATTTCGCGCCTTTGATGCTCTCGCCAGAGCTTTGGCTACGGAGCTGATATAATTCTTATTTTTAAAGATGTAATCGCTTGCGTAACTATTTGCATTTTTTTTTTTTTTTTTATGTAATGCCCCGGCTACGATTTCGCGATTGTTTTTAATTGCTTTCTCGCCTGGCTTGATGATTCTATTTGCCGCTTCGGCGAAACGGCCGCAAATTATTCGATGTGCCAAATTAAATTGGATCTTTGATCTGGTGGTTTGAATTTACGTAAAGTTAAAAGCCTTTTTGAAAGAGCGCAAAAACTCTGTTGGTTTAAAACACTTTGCGCGCCACAAATATTGGTGAGTCACAGTTTAGTTATATCAGCTTCGACGAACTTAACTTCTTTTTCTTTTACACGTCTTAAAAGCAATATTGCTATCTCGATCAGATAAGACGTAAAATTAGTTTGCATCAAAAATCAATATATAAAGTATATTATCGCTAAATGAAAATAACGAAAAATCGGCAGGTTCGCTCCTACGAATAAGTTCGGCCTCTCCGTTTACCCCGCTCGTCTCGAAAGCAAAGTCAATCACCTTAAAAACGTTCCTCCTAAGTACACTGCTCTCGCCCTCGCTCTTAAGAATATGAACGGGCGCACGCGCCCGCACGAAGAAAAACGAGCCGCGGCCGAACGAAGAGAAGCTTCGCCTCGGAAGGAAGGAAGGAAGAGAGGAAAGGCCGCGAGCGAGCGACGAAGAAACTCTTCGCGTTCCATTGCCTCTCTCTCTCTTTCTCGACAGGCAGCAGCAGCAGCAGCAGCAGCAGCAGCAAAAGGGGAGAGAAGAGAAGCAGCAGCGGCAGCGGCAGTCGCTCGACGCTCGCCAGTCTCTCGTCGGCCGCCGAGTGGAAAGCTGCTCGCGCTCTCCGCCTCGATCTCTCTCGCGCGCTCCGTCATTATCGATTACGCTAATGTTGCCCTGGTGTTAGTGCGCGCTGCCGCTGCTCTTCGTGACTCGATATATACAACGGAGGTCCTCAGTTCCTGGCCTCCCAGTGGCCGAATTTTCCTGCGAGGGGACACCTACACTTGGCTCCGCGGGCTCCGAGGAATGAGACTGAAGGTACGGAGAGCTTATTTTTTTCTCTTGCTTCGAAGAGGGTTGATTGATAAGAGAGGAGGTCTTTGTTGCCGCTTGAGATTTTGGATTTGGCGCGAGCGGGGCTAAGAGCCGACTGGGTCGAGTGAGAGATGATGAATGGTTGAGCCGCGATTATTGGGCCAAGTAAACAAGCTGGGCTAATTGGTACAACTTGTTTACTGGGATAAATGGCAATGGCTGTTGAACGACGTTTGTATATCAGCTGGTAACCATAATTCAATTTTTGATTGTAAAATTTTGTATTAAATTGTTAAAAATGACGTTTGAAATGGATACGTCAGATAATTTATTGGATAAAATTTTTCAAAAAATTCTGCTTGACTAATAGTTTTAAAAAGTAAAAGAAAAAACTAAAATTAGAATCGATTCAACATTCGATCGATCTTACAAGACCACTCGAAACAAAGTCAATGACGAATAATTAGAAATAATTGAGGCAGCCACGATCGGGTAGATCCGTAAATGCATTTCTCTGACAGAAAAGTGCATAATGTGTCAAGTGCATAATTATACGAGAGCGGAGGGAAAAGAGAATTGCGGCAGAGAAAAAAATGCTGCGCGACCGATTGCTCATCGATGATCTTTGTTTTCTTCATTAATAAACATGAGATCGGCGTGATTCACGTTTGGCCTCTGTTTGTAAGCATTTTCGAGAGTATAGTCGCGCGGCCAGCTTTTAGATGCGCGCTCGAACTGGATGGTTTTTAGTTATGCGTCCTGCGGTCTTGTTCGGGCTGATAATTCCTTAAATTTATTGACCGGATGCGCGATTACGCCTTCGGAATTTTGCATAAATTAAGGGAATCAGAAGTGTATTAATAGAAGAATAAAGAGCCGGTTGATTGGGAGTTCTGCGATAGAATAACGATTCATTGCTTTCATTGATAATATTTCTGGTCTTTGCTTTAATAATTTCAATGTAATTATTTTAACGATAATTTTTTCATTTATTCCGAAATTTTTTAATTAATAAATGGTTAAATATTTATTTGCATGTTTATCTAACAAATTCAGTTTCAGTAAAAAGATGAGAAAAATTATAAAATTTTTTACAATATACAGTTAGAACTTGAAATAAATTATTAGCAAATTAATAAAAAATATTAGATTTTATTAGAACCTTACACTGAGAAAAAATTTTTCAGTAAAAATTACTATACTTTTTGTAATGCTGGGACAAAATTGCATTATCCTAAAAAATTACTGTAATATATATCACAATTTAATAGAACTTTATCAATTTGTACTACAATTCTATTAAATTTTATTATATACTTTACTATAATTTATATAAATTTTACTATAAAGTATGGTCATTTTTTAGGATAATTCAAGTTTGTCCCTTCATTACAAAAAGGTATAGTAATTTTTATTAGAACATTTTTCTCCGTGCATAGTAATATAAAGTGAAGAATTCAATTTCGGAAGAATTAAATTTTTATTAAAATAAAATAAAAATACTGCATTTTATTAATTATACAAAAGAATAAAATTATAACAAAAAAATTACCCCGTTGAAAAATCCCTGGTAAATTTTCGAAACTCATTTTTTCCCCGAACCGCGCGTCCCAACGGCCGTCGAAATCAGCGGCGAATAATCGTAAAGCGGGCCTCGTAACGATACCGATAAGGCCTCGTCAGCCGTCCCACGGTGTTCCCTCGCTCTCTCGAAAGGGCAGCACGTATAATCTCACGGCGCGCGGCCTTGACAATGTGCGCCCCGGTGATGCGCGGAGGCCGGAGCGTAAACGCGCGAGGATTTAATTTCGCAGGCTGACCGCAATTAAACCGCGAAATTTACGATTCAATTTGCGCGCTCGCGGGAAATCCGGCTATTTTTCTCTCTCTCCCTTCCCCCCGAGAGAGAGAGAGAGAGCAGCGATTCAATCACACGCCGGAGAGAAGAGAGAATATCGGCTCCGCGGTATCGCCTCCCTTTTTTCTCTCGCCGAGGGCTTAATTTATTGGACGCCGTAAATTCGCATTGTGCAATTCCGCTGAGTTACGTGATGAGGCCTGGCGAGCTTTGTGCTCGAAAACACTGTTATTCCTAATAGAATCCGCGAGGCTTTTTCCTCCGCGCGCACGAGGCACGCAGTCCGATGGTATTTCTATTTATTTTTTACGAGATATATAGATTTTAAAACGCGCGCCCTTTTTTCCCCGCTCTCTCTCTCTCTCTCTCTCTCTCTCTCTCTCTCTCTCTTTCTCTGGCACGATTGCTTTATGGCAGTTGAGAAGCGCAAGTGGTTCATTAGCCGTAAACATTTGAATAAGTTGAAGAAAGTGTTTGTGGAAGAGATAAAGGCTGACCTGAATATAGCGCAGCGATGCAGTCATAAATTTAGGCCGGCTCCCTTAAGAATCTCCGAGAGTGAATCAAGCTATTTTAAAGGTTCAACTGGGCTCTATCTAATTCTTAATATTAGATAAAGACTCACCAGAGACTTATACGAAAATAGAAGAATAAAATTCTATCTTTACTTTTTAAAATAGCCACCGTATTATGATAGTCTTAAAAATAAATTTCCTCCCAGCAAAGAAAGTAGCTTGCAAAAGTCTGCATCCTTAAAAAAATAAAGGAATTGTTTGCAAAAGTCGTCGTCGTCGTCGAGACAAAAGGCGAAGCACAGAAGAAGTAACGGAGCCACGTATATAATCAAAGTGTTTCCTTGGCTTGGCGAATATTCAAATCGTGCGAATCTCGGGACGCATCCTCGAAACACAGAAATCCAAATCGGCGCGTCTGCTCCCGATCGACCCGACACGGCAGCTGACACCGAATCGACACTCCACGAGTAACGGGAAGAATAGGAGAACAAAGCTGCGCGAAATCGAGCTTTTTCTCTCTCTCTTTCTCTCTCTCTCTCATTTTCCAATGCTACATTATATAACTCTAAAATTTATGACGCGGCATCGGATTTAAGAATCTGGTTACGGCTCTAGTTAGATAATGTTTTTGCATAAAAAAAGATCGACAAACAAAACGACAAATCAAGAACGCTCAACACAACGAACCCCAGTCGGCCGAAACTCGTTCGTCGGTCGCAGAGGAGTCGGAAGGCGATCTTGTCTTGTGGGATTTTACGATGCTCGGTGCGCACGGCGTCTCGCCGTAGGAGACGGCAAAAAGTCCGTCGCGTCGCGACAGCCAGATTTGCCGAAAAGTCGCGCTCCGTAAATTTTGCGACTGGCGGCGCGTGCCGCCTTGAATGAGAATCGAAGCGGCTTTTAAAGTGTATCGCGCGGCGCGTATATACGTGCGCTCACATGAACGAGGGGCAACGTCGACGCACGTGCACAGAAACGCGGCGCTATCTTTAGAGAGAAATGCCGAGGCATGTTTTGTCTCAAGGGATAAGGCAACTGCTGGAACGGCCGTTTTTCCCGAGGCCGAGGAGTGCCAAAGATTGTTGCTCCGTTACAGCTTGGGATTAGGGAATGTTCGACTACTGGCTGCGATTAAATTTCGTAAGCTTTTCGGGGTTCGATTTTTCCTGTGGATTAATTTTGGGGAAAATTTATAAATTAACTCGAGAAAGAAGATTTATTCGATCGAGTATACTGGATTAATGAATTGTACGGCTATTTTGCCGCATGTATATTAAAAATTGTTTTGCCTCCCTCCTCTCAAACGTTATGCATTGAATATGAAGTAGGATTGTGTCACTGCATAAAATAGATGTAGCTTTCCGGTACAACCAATGCATTATTAAATTTTTTAAACAACCTTCACAAATAATTGACTTTAAAACCCAGGCAACGAGTTAAAATTGAAAAAAAAAAACCGAAAAGTCGGCCAAGCTCCCAATAAATAACGGAGCGATCCCTATTACGCCCTAATAGATCCTAAAAAGCATTTTCTCCTCTCGAAAACAATACTTTCCCATAAAATAGCCGCTCCTCGTCTATCTCCTCGTTGGTCTCGCACGCGATCTCGCGCCTCTCTCTCTCTCTCGACGCACGCAGCTCTCGCTCTTGGTGCGTGCGCTCGGATTCCAGGCCAGCGGAGAATCTCTCGCTCGCATGTAAATACATAAGCTCTCTCGCCGGCTCTCTCGCGGTCCGGTTTAAAGTCCGGTTTACAGCCCACTTAAAGGAAAACCAAATCGATTGTGGAATCGCACGCGCTGCGGCTGTTCCCTCTTCCCTTATTTTTTTTTTCTTCTGCCTCTTCTTTTTTTCGTTAAGCAGCACGTGTGTGCGAGCCGCGCGGCACGATAAACGGCGAAATTTGCAAGGAGCCGCGCGGCGCGGCTGTAAAAAGGCCGCCGTAATCTCGCCTGGGCTTTTTTCGGCCCGACGCAGTTTGTTTTATGCGGCGTTACGCGTGCCCGATTTTGCCTGCGTATAGGAGGCTCCACGTTCCGGATGCGAGAGCGACTTGGATTTCGGGATGGTTTTTTTTTTTTTTTTTTTGGACGGAGGCTTTTTAAGAGATGTGCAGCTGCGGAGCGTAGAAAGTCGCGGAATGGTTCGGAATGGCTTTTTAAATTTATTGTTTTTTAGCCGCTGCTTCAAATTGCTAGGTTTCTTTTTCTCGTAAGTTGGTCAAAATACTTTTGTTCTTTTTTTCTTCAAACGATTATATAACGCGCGTTTTTGCACGTCTAAACACAGCGATTTCGAGCTGCAATGTTAATACACAAAGGCAACATTTTATCAAATAAAAGAGACGTAGAAAACTCGAGGCGTATAGATTGGAAATGCAATTTTCTCTCTCGGGGTTGAAACGTTTTAGCTTTTTGTTTTATTTCCTGTCTTTTCTTCCACTTTTTGCAGGCGGTCCGTCTCGTTTCTTGCATCCGCCTGCCTCTGATGCATCGACAGGATGACACGCGTGCCGGCTTGGCTGACACTCTCGTTGACCCTGAGTCCTCCGTCTCATTCGATTGGAATGAAATGAGTGATAAATGAAAAAGTGGATATAAACATTTTTTCCCCGTCAAAATTTTTGTAATTGATAACTTTCCAGCGGTTTTGCTGGGAATAATTTTATATCTATGCATCACGTGGTACTTTGCCTTATGAGCATTTTAAATTTTCCAACATTCTAGCGGAAATAGTATAGTAATCCATTAAATTATACAGAAACTAATATTCTTTTTTTTTCCACTCTAAAAATATAAGACATGGTAATTTCAGTGACTATGCCGCTTTCGGTCAAGGCAGCATAAAATTTTGAAAAACATTCCCGTACACCTCGAAACTAAAAAAAAAAAAAACCAACGAAATCTCGACTTCAAAAGCAGCGCCAGTCGCAACAGCCGAAACAATTCCACGAGTCCCATAAAAGCGCGCGCAATTCAAAACACATTCAGCCGAAAGAAAAAAGGAGCCGCCGCCGCCGCAGCCGCCTCGGCGCTTTTTTCCTCTTTGCTCGCGTACAAAAATGTCTCGGGCGCCCTCGAGTCTGTGTATTCCGCGGATGCAGGCTGCACAGACGGGCGCTGAGTCACAGCCGTGCGCGCTGCACGCGCGAGTTAATTTTGACCTCCGGCCCTGCCAGCCAGCCTAGGGGCCAAGGGTGCGTTCGAAATAGAACGTTTTATGGGGATTTTGCTCCGGGCGAGACGATCGCGAGCTGCTTTTTCGAGGACCGCCGCCGTCGCTTTATGTGCATCCGCTATACTGGATTTTCGGTGCTCCGAGGCTGCGGGGAAAGCGACTTTTTAAGGAATGCAAGGAGTGAAGGTGCGCTTAAAATTAGTACGTAATTGGGGTTTAAATTTTAAATCCAATTCTTTTGCTGCCATCTTTTGGGGAATGAACAGGGTTTAATGCAAGATAATTAATAGTTGAATTTATTTACTTTAACTTTCATTTATCATTTTGAAGGTATGTTAGAACTCGTGTTAGCAAGAACCATCAACAATTTATAATAAATAATAATATGCAAGAAGTATGTGAGCGTCTCTTGCAATAATATAGGTGACGTGAAAATTATGACATGGATGTAAATTGCGCGTCTGCATATTTTCAATAAATTATTACATAAAAGTGAAATTCAATTTGATACTGTGATCTAACGTTTGATTTTACAACTTTTTTTCATCGTTTCAAAAATTTATGCATCATTTGCTAGGAATTAATGATCGCCAGTTTTCATTAAATATTTATTAGATGTAACTTTTACAACAATAATTTATAATTTTACGTAATGCATTATAAATTTAAAGTTGGTCTGCTTAATTTCCAGTCGTATTAATGATTTGTGCATTCTAAAAAATATCTCGATTTATCTGCAGCGATACTTTGTCTGAGAAATGTTCTTTCCTGTCGGTCAAGAATTCCAGGAGGGGAAACTAAAACGTATCGCAATAAATAGTATTTTAATGTTTCGTTATTTAACAGTAGACACTTTATGCACAGAGCTTAAAAATATATCACTTGTAGAAATAGTTTCTGCGATTGTTTGATTGATGCTTATGGATACTTGATATTTATGCATTCCTTTCATTGGTAATAATTCATCTCAAATGTATGTACATTCTATTGAAATTACGAAATTTTGTCTTGCTTCAAGAAACTTCAGAAACAAAATTTAATTATTTAGACATTTTTTAAAATACCCAGTCTATAGACGCAGGCAATTTAGATGCAACAGAAGATAAAGCAACAAAAACATTTTTACGGACTTGGCTTACAATCTTCGATTCGCTAAGCTGCTCTTTTATATTACCTTTTGTTACGATCCATTTGTCATCTTCATTATAAAGGTTTCGATTTGACGTCTTCCTATGCACAATAAATGAAGCAGCTGAAGCCTTTTCTCCGTCTTATCTTAGCATCAGACCCTAAAACGATAAAATTCTCGTGGCCACACGCCGCCACCTAATCATTAAATTCACTCTCACGCTCAGAATATCATCTGTTTCTTTTTTTTCGAAAAGGTTCGCGGTAAAATAAAGTACGAAGAATTTCGAAGAATCCCGATGAAAAAAAAAATGTTACTCCTTTCAGGCTAGATATTAAATAAAACTCTATTCAAAACTAAAATGAATGTTTAGTTTTACTGATTAATTATTTAGAAATCTCGCGAACCGTCTGACCGCCGACCCATAAACTGTCCTTACTCAATTTACAAAAAGGACAGCCAAAAGCCATCTTTGGAAAAAACAGTCCTACGAGGCTTCCTTAATCCCCCGGTGCAGCCGCGGTAAAGCGATATCCTCGCCGAAAGTGGGCGCGAGGGGCCGTGCAGATAGGCCATCGGGCCTGAAAAATATTTGCAGCACTCGCGCGAGCGCGAGCAGGTGCGCGGTGCCGCATAATTGCCAGCTGCTGCTGCCGGCAGAGCGGAGGAGAAGCCTCGTAGCTTCGTGCCATGCGGAGTTCGCGCTTCGTCGGGGCTTTTGTTTCTCCGTCTCTCCGAAGAGAGAGAGGCCTTGATTCTCACGGCGGCCGATGAATCGGCCGAATTCGACGCGGGGCATCGAGCGGAACGACACTTTTGCCAAGGTGTTTGGAGGAAATAAGATGGGTTTTGCGGTCGGGGAGTCGGCGGGGGTGCGCGGGATCGTGCCTCGATTTCGAAGCGAATTTCGTTCAAGGATATTTATTATAACGTTAGTGAGGAAAGTTGGAAACAAAATTGTTAGTTCAAAAGATGGATGTAATGGATGTAATGTAATAAGGAATTGTATCAGACATCTTTAAACGATAATGATGCAGATTGAAATTCTGATGGATCAAAATTCCAAAAAAACGAAGAAATCTAGATGAGTATACTTTTCCTGAAAAAGCAAATTAAAGCTTCATACCTGTAAATGAGGTTATATTTTTTCGTTTTTTTTTTTTTTACAAAAGGAACCTAATAGCCGAATCCATGATCCGGAGGCCTTTATTAATACTAAGAGTTTTTAAAGGAAATTCTTTACTCATATCGATACAAAAATCCACCGTACCGAAGAAAATGTAGTAACACAGTTTATGCTATCTAATTTATGCCAACTTCGGCTGCCGCATTATTAGTCATTGTTTTTTTTTTTTTTTTTTAAAAACCCGTCGAAAAACTCTCAATGCTCAAACGTTTTCATAAGTATTCCAAACGATTCCTAGCATTATGATATCGTGCCATTTAGCATTACCAGCGCTAATGCAGCTCACTTTCGACTGAAACAATGCAAATTACCGATCTATCTAATCACCGCTTACCACTTAAAGTTACAAATCAATAACCGAACCGTATAAGTGGGTGCATAAAAACTGAAATCGATTAGTCAAATAGGTTCTCTCCTTTTCGGTTACTTCGCATACCGGACTCAATCATAGTGTTCTCCCAGCGTATTTAATAAAATTCCAGTGCAATTTATTAGATAAAACATTGTAATAAACAAATCAATTTCCCGGATTACATTACGAAACAGATTGCTATCCTATACTACTGCTTCCACGATTCTTATCTTCAACGCGGTCCTTATAAAATCAGACGCACTTAACAAGTCTCTGACTTGGCACTTAGCAGCGTATTTTGAAACTTTCTTCAACAAACATCCTCCCAATTAAGTCCACTGCTCCCTCAAAGTCGCGTGTTTTTTGCTTGCCCTTAACACCCAAACTCACACCCATCCCTCGCACCTCTTCGTCGTACGCTTTGGAGCACAAAACTCAGGCCCATTAGTATCGCGTTACGCGGCTAGGCGACTTAGCGCAGCGGGTAACAAAATCCTCGCGACGGCAGCTGCTGCTGCTGCTGCTGCCGCCGTCGCAGTTTTGTGCCGGTCGCGCGCCGCGCGGCTCCGCAAGGACGTGCATTCCAGGGACTTCAGCCGATTACGTCGGCCTGAAAAAGACGCGGGCCCTTTTTTGGCGAGACCCGTCGAGAGCTTTTAATTAAAAGCACGCCGCTTTCTTACCCCCAAAGCTGCCAAAGCATTTTTCGATATCTCGACGGGACGGGGGGCGCTCGTTCTTTATTTCGAACGGTTTTTGCGAGGATTGTGTTTTCGCTCGTTCTTGGGAGCTGATTTCTGGGGGCGTTGGGAGAGGAAGGCTTTTTGCTTGAGGATAAATTTGATAATGATAAATTTTTAAGGCTGCAAATGCGTTTCAATTGTAAAGGACAAAGCAGTGTGCAATTTTAAAGCGTTCTTGCATATGTTGTAATTTAACAATATGAGCAACCTATGATATTGTATGCGCAAGAAACTTATTTATTTTTGAATTTCGAGGCCAACTGCATATTGAGTTAAAACAGTCTATTTTTGTCAATGTATTCGTTTTCTTTAATGGAGAACTCTTCCTTCGATTCAATGATAATTGCTACGTCCTTTTTAGGAAAAACATCGTTAGCGATTGCATTTGCATAAGTTTTAGGTGCATTTTTTCACTATTCCAGAATGCTTCATTCGCGTGGGTTGATTGTTGAAAATTACTGTAAGTCAGCAATTTACGTTTTTAAGTCTTTTACCTGCAGGCGGACTATTTTGAAATCGTTACATTGCAACTTATTTTGGCTAAACTATAAATTTGAATATCATTCAGGCAGATCATTATAGTATTAAGTCAATTTCAGTTTCTAAAATTTGGGAGCAATTTTACTAGAACATATTTTAGTAATAACTTTGATTACAAAATAAGTTTAGTTTTTTTACAAAATATATAAATCGCAGAAGAACATTAAGCGAGAATTTCTGATCTCAGAATAATTAAATGGAATTAGAATTTTATAAATTATATAATTTGCGCAATTAAAAAAAAAATACAATTATTTAAGCAGAAAAACACGTTTTCTTGTTAAATTTCACGAAAAATCTGTTCTAAGATTATTTACCGAGTGTAATATGATTTGTATTAAGTCAACCAAATTACAAATTATAATCGAATTAAATTCAGCTAAGCAATATACCGAGCGTGCAAAGAAAGTTAATTAAAAGACTGCATACATCATCCGAAACCTGAGCCCATCAATTTGACTTTTAAATGTTTACTCATGAATAGTGATGTATTATTCTGTTTCGCGGAGCTTTTATTAATACGAGATCCCGAGTATTGCGAAAATTTGTCGTGCAGCAAAAATTATAAATACCGCACGAAATGTAACAGTCGCCAGAATATTTCTCGCCAAACAAAAGCTGCAGGTATTTGATTCTTAGCAAACTTCCCTAAAGAACAGTCGGTGTGAAATAAAATATTTAGCCGAAATGCCGTACGGGATAAATTCCGCGGCAAGTGAGCATATCCGTCAGACACTTTGTAGATCAACGGAGCAGTAATCAATGAAAGGTAAGAGGCTGCGCGTAAGGACTACGCAACACTCAAACGCAGGGGAAGGGGGGCACAGCAACAAAGTCACCATAACCGCCTTTAATCGCCGTGCAAAAAAGCGGCTCCTTTTTTCCCATAAAGTTCCATCCATCGCGGTGCATCGAAGCCCAGAAAAAAAAGGAGAGGGGCAGGTCTCTCTCTCTCTCGCTTGAAAATGAAAAACAAGCTCGGCTCATCAAAAGAGAAATACGAGCGCAAAAGAATCTCACTGACCGGCGTAACGAGCCTCGGATGACTATACACACCGCTCGCTCTATTCGTCCCTGCAACACAACGCGGCGAATAAAAAAAAACGAAGAAGCGAGCATAAATTTTCGCTTAACGCGCGCGAGGGAAGTCCCGGCGTCTCGCTACTTTTTTGTCGCTCGGCTCTCTCTCTCTCTCTCTCTCTCCGCGGAATTCAAAAATACGTCCCTTTTAACCGGAGCATCATTGCAGTCCATAAATCCTTTTCAGCGAACTCCCTCTCCCTGGCCGCCGAGGCAAAAAGCCCCGGGAAATTCAGGCCTGGAAAAATGAGCGCGCGCGACGACGACGGTGGCGCGCTTGCCGAGCGATAAAATTCTATTTATCGAAAGCTACGGGAGAGGCGCTAGCGTTTATAGCTGCATCAATCTAGTGGCTCGTAAAGCTTCTAGCCGCGCGCGGCCAAGCTGGAGGAGGAGGAGGAGGAGCCGAGCTTTATTCCTTTCTCATTCGCAATTAATGGCCGGCTCGAAAAAATCCACCGGCGCGGGGCAACGTTTTTCAAATTGCGAGAGAGAGAGCCGCGCGGATGAATTGTTTTACTGGATTCCGCGGTGGGGCAACTATATTTTTGCGTACGTACGCGCTCACTTTCCCGGGCGGAATTCCTTTTGGGGGAAACAAAGGAATCGTTTCCTAAGTAGATTAAACGCTTGCTGCTCGGGGAAATGAATGAATTCCTGCTTTGGTATAATAAGCGTAGTTTTCGTGATACTTCTAAAAGCTTTCGCAATGAAAAAATAAATCGAAACTGAAGAATCGCGAATGATTTTCACTTTTATATTTAATATATTTTATGCAAAGTCTGAAAACTTGTTCAGTACTGAAGTATAAAAAAATCTCGAAAGAAAACTTGGATCAACGTTAAAGTCTTTTCTCTTTTTTTTAAGTAGTTCAAAGCTGTTTCTGTATCTTTTATTAATAATCTCAATATAATAATTGCATAATAACCTGTCGAATTCGTAGCAAAATTATAAACTCACTCTCGAAATCCCGTCCGTAAATTCTCTCCTCCGCATTAAACTCCATATTAGCCCGAATGAAGCAATAATTTACCATCAATCCTTACCGTAAGCCCAGAAAACCTCGCGTTTCTCACGATAAAAGCAGCTCCGGCCAAAAAAGCGCAGCTACAATGTTGAACATTTCCATCCTGCGCACAATAAAAGTTTAACAGCTCGAGCTGACCGGCCGCTGCCCATACGGAAATTCCGGGCGCGCGCGCGCTTTTCTAACCCAGTTCCTACGCAAGCCTCTCTCTCTCGCCTATTATGAGATATATGCAGCGAAACTTATACCCGGGAACTCGTCCATTACGGGAGAGAGAGAGAGAGCGCGAGCGAACGAGCCACGGACTTCGATAATTTAATGATTGTTCCCTGAGTTACTGTCCTTTGTCGAGGCTCGCTCTTACCTCCTGCTACGGGCCGACGATGCATTTTATTATTATTATGTGTACGTGCAAGCTGAAAAGGTTAGCTAATCTACCGTATTTCATCGCCCGGAGTTTATATATCTTGCCCGGGAAGTTTAGAGTATGTGTAGTCGGTGGATCGCCGCTTGAAGCGCGCTGCTTTACTTTGTCTGGCCCGAGAGCAGTTTTTGCTTCTTGGGAAATGGAGTGAGGTTTTTTTTTGTTTTTTAATGCGATGGCTTGGCTGCGTTGGCTTTTTTTGGCGCGGTTATAAAGCTCGGTTATTTACGAAACAGTTTTAGGCCAGAGATTAGCCAAACTGCGCAAAAATTTCTAATTTCTGGTAAATAAATTAGCGGCCTTTTGGTCCCGACACGTTAGAGTTTTGCGAGCAAAATTTTTTACAATTTATTTGACACTTAAAAACTATAAAAATCAAAGTTTTGTCAGGCATTTTTAAAATATTGTAAACTATTTACTGCCGTCATAAAAACTGTATAATAGTTATGTTTTAAAAGTACTGTATAAAAATAGGAAAAAAAAACTAAGATATTAATGAATGAAGAATCATCATAAAATAATATAAGTTGGGGAAGGCTGAAGTAAGCAGAAACTGTTTGAAGTCTGAAATTTTATTTTTTTAGATTCTCTTTAGTAACGCAAGCTAAATCAAACGGCTTTTGTCAGCAAACACTGATATCAATTTCGAGGTGGAATGACAGCATTTTAAAACTTAAATATTTTTCGAATAACAAACGTCACGCATTTTTACAATTGCTTGAAAAAATAAGCGATTAACCGGCGTGTCGTCTTCGCATTCCGTTCGAAAGGCAGTTTTTTCAAAAATATGTGCAAAACCCCCCCGTCAGTTCCTTTAATGATTTTATTTTGCATCGCTTAAACAATTCCACCAATAAACTTTCCGAGCTCTTCTAAGAAACGTTCAGCCTTGGTTTGGCGAATATCGTCGCCAGCGAGCGCTTCATCAGTTTCAGTTTCGTTTCCATTTGAGACTGTCACTCTCAATTAGCATAAAGTCTCTCCTTTTTCAAAGAATAAACAAAGAGAGGACCTTGATGCGCATCAAGATTAAAAAGGCTCCGCGTTTATTTCTTTTTTTTTTTTTTTTTATATCCCAGCGGGAAGCGCATAAAGCGCAATGACGCTTTGGCTCCTTAAACGGTGACTGCTTTCGTTCCAACCCCGCCGGTCCTATTTATGAATGCGCATAACGCGAAAGTGCCCGAGCAATTTCGCTCACCTCTGCTAAGCGAATTCGCTGCCGTAAAAGTAACGAATTCGGCGAGCTCTGAAAGAGGAGACTCGTGGTAATTCCTCGGCCCTTCTGCACGATGATGCGCTAAAAAGTAAAACTGAAGATTGAAGAAATTAAAAAAAAAAAAAAAAAATTGTAATTCCACTGCACAAACACGACTTTATCAGCGCAATAAAAATTTTAGTGCTCTTATTTAAATATTATCGGAAACGCGAACATTCGCGTGAAATTTCGCATTAACAAAAGCTCCGCCGCCGTGTCATATCAAGCTTTATAACGGCGGGCGTTTTCGCCTTTTTTGCCCCGAGTTTATGTTCACAAGACTAGTACAAGCAAAACGGCGAGCGCGGCAACAAAACTACACGCGGCCTTTCCTGGTTTCTATTTGCGGCCAGGGCAAAATCTTAATCTGCATGTACGAACTAAGTGGCACGTGTTTCACGCGGCGCAGTCCAATGCATCAAAATCAAAGTCGCGGACTTTTATCCCCAAACAATGGACACTACTCCCTAATATTCACTTGCTCTCGGCCGTAATGATACTGTTTTCAATTCTTTTACCCGGGGGAACAATGAGCAGTTTGCAGGCCTGCCTCGAAGGACTGCATCGCGCTCTCCTGCGACTTTAGATGAAACCCGCAAGGTGGAACAACCATTTCTTTCCCTGGAAGAAACTTTTGTTGCTTCTGACAAAGAGCGATAAACGTGTCATTGTGTTAATTTTGTAAGATTTACGGTTTGATAACTCGGTTTTATGTAGGTTTATGGAACCATAAAATTAACAAGTTTTACTTTACGACGTGTTAATTAAATTTTTTTACTTCCCCTGGAATTCGACCCAAGTAAAATATTTGAAATAATGCCATCGGAAAGCTTTCAATAAAGCTCACCAACGCAGTTGCGCAAAGTACGCTGTTTACTCTTCAATCTAAGCTCGAAACTCAGCCATCGAAGCAGGCGGGAGTAAGAGGATTAAAAAAAAAGCTCCTTACCGAGAATCGCTGAACGCAGAAACGACTCTCGAGACAATAGATTCCGGTTAAATTGCACCTCTCCCGGTTGTGTGTGCGCTCGGCTTTATTAATTCTCGGGGAAGCATGGCGCGATATCAGCCGCTTCATTGAGCAATTATATATACGACTCAAGCGTGATGCGGCTGTGTGCGTTTGCTCGCAGAGGCCTTTTTGTCAGTCATCATCCTCGGGTACTGATTCTCCGCTCCTCGGCGCGAGTTTTCGCCCGCGAACCGATGGGAATCCCACGCGGGAAAGACGCCCGATGAGTGTGCTTCGCCACCTACGTGGTGCGCGCTCCTTGCCGACGGATTTCATATTGGCTGTTTGTTTTGTAATTCCTGCTTGGGAGTAATTGAAATTACGGGGATCTTTATGGATAAAAGTTGGCGTTGACGATCGGTTGATTAAAATTAAAATCTGCTCTGAGATATTATTTATAATGCTGAAAATAAATAGCGTACATTCGCTAATCTCTTCGGAGGAGTCATAAAAATGAATCGTTTTACAAATCGTTTTCAATATTCTTAAAGTTTTACACTTAGTCTTGAAAAATTTTATTCTAAAATTAGCCATAATATTATTTATCGCCTAAGCAGGAAAAATGATCCTCAATAAAACACTCGGCTAAAAAATTGAAGCCAGCGAAAGAGACTGAAGATGGAAATAAGGAAGACGCGGATAAGGATAGGATGATAGGTTGCGGACGTAGAGCTTGAGAAAGGAAAAATAGCCGGCGGAGAGAAAGAGCGAGAAAGAGAGAGAGAGAGAGAGAGAGAGAGAGAGAGAGAGGGAGGCTGAGACGGGCAAAGGAAGAAAGGTGTAATGAGTAGAGGATGAGGAGAAGGACTCGGACGGGGCATCGTTTATTGTTACGAAGCAGCCGAAGCTGCATGTCATTTTTGCCTGAAAGCCCGATTTCGTATCGTACGCGGAAAAGGCTTTGCGGGCTCGAGCGCAGATTATCGCCGATTTCGCCGCGGCGGCGGCGGCGCTGCTCACCCACTTCTTGCTTGTTTTTAGCGCCGAGATAAGTATAGTGCGTTACCCGCGCGTAGGAAACGTTACTTTGATTGCGCGCAATGATCCTTAAGTGGGATTTGCAAATATTGAACGAAAAGCCGAGGCGCGAGAGTTCCCATATTTATGGCGCCGGGAAAAATCCCCTTATCGCCGAGCGGTGTGACTGCAGCCTTCGAGGAAAATGATGAATTTTTTTTTTTTCACGGCGAGAGATGAATTCCGAGGCTATTTCGATGGAAAGTGTCGCCTTGGCATGCTGGACATTTTTCCCCGTTGTACTGCAGGTGCTCATTACGTTCGCGATCTTACACTTTTACAGTTTGTTGGAAGAAAATTGGACGGGTCTTAGCCCGACACTATTCTTAACTGGCAATCGTCCCTCTAAATTTAACATAGTTTACTTTACGACGACGGAGTTTTTTTTTATTCCGAATCCATTTAAGATTCAACGTCACTTGGGCAAAGACTAACGATTTTAACGATCGCAGGAATCAATGAGATTTTAAACGGCGAAGAAAAATCTTTTCGGTCGTATACATCAGCATTCCTTCGGAAACGGCGCGTGTCATCCTGTTTTTAGCCTGGAGATAATTTTAACGGTCTTTCCTCGACTTTCCCAGGAAAGTCAAGGAGAGCTGCCGCCGCGCGCATTTATTATTTTCCAAATTAAACATACCTGGCGTTTTCTGAATGACTGAACAAATTTTAGCGCGAACCGGCGGCGAGCCTCTGCGGCTGGGCAATGGCACCTACTTTTCGCTGGAAGCTGTAAACTTGATTGTCGAGTCACCGCGAGGAGGCCATTCTTAAAATCGGTCAATAAAAAGGATATACCGGCGAGCTCTTCTGATTGCTAGTTTTATTTTAATTATAGGCCTTTAGGAACTGCGTCGAGGGTTTCGCCGTTTTTCAAGTTTTTGTTGTTGGAAAATTTTGTTCCTAAAAAATCTGATTTTTCTGCCAATTATTCGGCTGTCTGGGGTTTGCGATACTCGACGGGCTGAAAAGGATTAACTCGAGCTTTCCGTGAATTCCAGACACGTATCTTAATTAATTCGAAATTCGAAAGCAAAATACATTTTCCGGTTAAATTTACGACGCCGAGCGCGAAAACTGCTTCCTATCCGCTTTTTCAAATCTCGCAGGAGCAGCTGCCGGGTGACTTGAACATTTCAATTAAAACAGCTCGATACAGTTAGGCGCGAAATTTAAAAAAAAAGCCGCGATCGCGGCGACAAACTGGTCCTCGGCTTCATATTAAACAAGTAGCAGTCGGCGGCGCTCGCCAGATAAGATATACTCGCCTGGCGTTCGTTTGATATATTTATCCGCTGGTCGCCTCGTGCGCTCTTGCAGCTTCCCCGTTACTCCTTGATATTCGCCAAAGTCCGCGCCCTTTCATCCTCCATTAAGCTCCGCGCTTTCGACGCGGAAAAGCCGGCGACTAAACACTTCTGCGAACCGGCGGGGCTTTGAGGAAACAAAGGTGTCCCGCAAAAAAGGCTTTCCCGTAAAAGCGCGCCAAGTGTATCACAGAGGCTCTCTCTCTCAGCAGCTTACACAAGAGAGAAGGACAGAGGAAGGCGCAAACGCCAAGGTAGCCTGCAGAGAGAAAGAGAGAGAGAGAGAGATCTCCCGTTATAGACGCTCACGGCTCCTGCTGCTGCTGCTGCTCTTCTCTCTGTCAGCAGGCACGTCGTGAGGCTCAAAGGGGGAAAAACTCGCGGGGAGAAAGAAAAGAGAGACAGAGACAAAGAGAGGCCTCGCCATTAGCTCGGCCGACTTGGCCGGATTTTAATCGTCCTCTTCATCGTCGCGTTAGAGCTACTGCAGCGAGGACTTCGTTAGAAGCGGTTATACAGCCGGCGGTGTGCAGTAGCAATCTCGCAATTCGCTTTTTGCGCCGGCGGAGCGTTCGACGGCGGCGGCGGCGGCGGCGGCAGCGGCAGCGGTGCATTCCGCCGCAACCAGTCGGGAGAGAGAGAGAGAGAGAAGAGCGCCCGAAACACGTATGGAGGAGACGACGAGAGGAGAAATTTATACGGTGCCGGGGATGAGAATAAGAGAGACGGATGGCTCGAATCGCAAGCTGCGAGGAGCCCCCGAGCTGCCAGACTGTATGCGGGTATTAGAGGATGGATGTTCCCGGGGAATTCTCGAGAAAGTGAGGAAAAGCTGCTTCGGACCTGATCAATGCCGAAACGAATTTTCAGATCGACGAGCGATCGACGATTCTGCCTAATTTCTGCGCGGAATTCGGAAGGGAATTTAGAGGCCTGCTTTATGATAATGATTAATTGTCGAGAGAGCAAAAAACCGTACAAATTTGACTTTCACAGAATTGTGACAAATCATTGAAATTTTATGGAAATGAGAGAAGTTACCGCTAAAATTAGACTTGAAAAAGTTCAAAGATTCGGTTATAATTACAGAACGCGGCACTTTTCTTATTCAAGACTTACTTAATGAACTATTTACATGTTAAAGAAAATTACATCATAGCTCATTTAATAACGCTTCATTATATGAAAATAGATATATGTAGTATAATTAATGTTCAAGCATAAATTTCGATTCGCAAAGTAATTAATATGTTCTGCTCATCATTGCACCATTACAGTATTCTCAGATTTTTATTCAACTAATGTACGTTCCCTTAGTCCATTCCAATTATTAAGACAATGCAACATTGAGCTGATCGTCCCAATAAAATAAATGAAAAAAAAAACAGAACTCTATTTAAATTTAAAATCACTTTCCACGCGATAATTATAAACACGGCTTCTCCCCGTCAGAGATAAAGAGCGGAGCCGCGCCGTAGCTTAATAGCAACAAAAATGAGGGAAAAAATGAATGAAAAGCGGAGAAAATAAATAATTTATTAAACATAGCGCAGAGGCAGAAACAAAGCAACGAAGGACAAAGTACACGGGATAACACAGCGAATAGTACAAAACGAGAAAGTCGCCGCGAGGCAGGGCCATGTTAAATCGAAAAACAAAGATGTGTAAAACAAGACGCCGTGGAGAGGAGAAGCGAAACCGAGGAGCACACAGATCGAAAAAGGAAAGTGGAGAAGCCGCGGAGACCAAAGTAACATCGGAAGGAATTAGAGTGTGTAAGCCATACCGTAGAAGGAGACGCAAGTGCTTTATATATTAGTTGTTATGGAGAGCTTGAATTATGTATGTCGCATGGAAATGAAACAATAATCCTTCCAAGCAGCTAAATTTAATTAAAATAAAACCTTTACTTTCCAATTCAAATATAGTGAAAGCCGTTAATCAACCTTGTTACTAAAACTCTTTCTTTGCTACATTATTAATTTAGTAAAAAAAATACCGCAAACACGGTAAACTAATCCATCTCAATACTCCATTAACGGCTCCACTGTAAGAAGCGGCGAGAGACTTTTCTCAAAAATTCATTACCGACGTCACCGCGCATCAGGAATCTGCCGCAGCCTGAAAACGGATCTGTCCGTAAGCACCGTTTTACGTTCCAAGTCCCGACGCGTCAGTGTAAAATGATAGAGCAGCAGCAGAAGCGGCGGCTCCCCGAGAGAGAGAGAGAGAGAGAGAGACGCGTCTCGACAGCCTCTGAAGCAAGTAGGAAACGACTCGGGGCACAATTAGCCCATTCATCGGAGCGCGCCGCGTACGCGTGTGCGTGCGAGCGAGCAGTCAATGTGCATGCCGGCGCATATAATGAATTCACGCCGGGCTGCGAGAGTGTCGAGGAGGCTTCTGCGCTCCCGGAAGCGGCGGAGGGAGAGGGAGGGAGAGCCCTGCAGCAGACGCACCAACGCGCGCCTTCTTAATTTAGAGCTGGAGGAGAAGCAGAAGCAGTTTGCTTTGCTGCAAAAAGCGATACGCCGCACGGCTGAAGGCTGATGATTGTTCGGGACGCCGAGGCTTCGGGCCGGGGTGGGATGGTTTCTGTGATGCTTCGATTCGTTTTGCTTCGGTTTAGACGGTTAGGGGAGTTTGCTTGAATGATGGATGATTGCAACGTCGAATCAAATCTATTTTTAGGTAATTACAGCATGCTGCGGGTACTTTTGAGGAATTGAATTCGCTTATTTTCAGTTGAATATCTCTCAAGTTTATTTTTCGTTCGATAATTTTAAAATTGTACGTCCACTTACAAAGTACACTAATTTATCTCCATCCACTTTCGTGGCTTGGCCATTTCTTATTTTTGAAAAAAAAGGGAAGGTAAAATTTAATTGTTAAAAATCAATAATAGTATTGGAACAATTATCAAGAATAAATGTACATAATTACTCTCATAATATCGTAATTACTTGTTAAAACAGGTTTCGGACTAATTGCTCAATAACTCATCGTGCATTCCGAAAGAGATCCCGGCGAAATTACTTAACTTTCGAAAGAAACAATACAACTCCACACCCGAACTACATAAATAAATCGTTAATAATCCTCTTAAAACCCCTATCTCCGGGGCTTCCTTCCACGGAGCGTCCTTTATCTCTCCTCTGCCTTCCCCCCCCCCTCCCGCGCTCGATATCTCCGAGAGCGCCACAGTCTTCGGGGTCCTTTTTTCCAAAGCCCCGGAGATTCACTTTACGCTCGCGCCTGCGCGCTTCGGAATTCGCTCTCCTCTGCGTGCGCCGAGGTGATTTTGCGTTCGCTGATTAAGAGATGGATTCCTCGAAACATCTTCCTCGGCGTGCCTTTTTGCACTTTGCGTCTGCGTGCTCAAGTCGGTAGAAAAAAATCTCTGTTAAGCGCGATCCGAGCTAAGAAGGGAGGGGGGGGGGAGGATAATTGCGGGGAAAGGCTTATAATGTGGGTTTCCGTGATTGTGGAACAAAACTGCCGAGCTTTTTCCGGCGGAGAAGTGCGTAAATGATTAATTGAATGGATACTTGAGCGGGAGGGGGAAATTCGGATGGCGCATACCGCGTTGAAAGAAGAAATGTGTTTTTAAATAATTTTTAATAATTTAAAATAATAGGATACGTTTTATACTAATGATTATTAATAAGCCTTGCTTTTTTTTTGTTTCAGGTGAGTGAACAAATCTTGACAAAGTGGGTTTATATGTTCATTGTCAGTAAGTACTCGTCAAACAAAAAATTACACGTTAAAATCTTTGAGTTTTACCCAATATTACAGTTTAATATCCTAAAAAGCATTTTAGTACATTAGCTACGAAAAAATAGGTATAAAAATTTCAGTTGACGTTTTAATTAAAAAATAAGTTTTCAAAACAGTCAATGCACCTTCGACAAAAAAGATACGCCTATAACCATCAGATAATTACTTCTTTGCTTACTTTAAGCAAATTTTTGCAAATGCGGAAAAAAAACCATTCCGAGCTCGAAGTTCGCATAAATTTTCCGCAAAGAATTCGTTGTCTAATCTGGAAAAGCAACACCGACAACAGCACAATGGACCTCACAAAAATAGCTCAGAAAACTATCCGCACCATTAAGAACAGCTCCCAACTCTCCATCCGCCTTGGTGAGCGAACAATCAGCCTCGAAATAAATTACGCTCGCTAACGGGCTCAGCTACCGCTATAATGACAAATGCAAAATAGAAGCATTAGCCAAGCTGGCGACATTAATAACGCGTCTATCCGCGATCCGCTTCCTCGCGATCTTTCTCCTCTCGCGCGGCGCGCAAAAGTTTCCGGCTTATCGTTCCGCAAAATGAACGAACCAGTGTCTGTGTGTGTGCGTGCGGCGGAGCGTGATTTATTTCGCGAGGGTGTTGGACTTTTATCAGCTGGCGCCAAGTAGTCACTGCCTCGAGATATACTGGTAGCGTTATTATTATAAGCCCCGGGATCGCGTGAAATTAGAATGGAAGCTCTAAGTGATCGAGAGGCCAATTTATGCACAGACAACCGCGAGGAGTTGCTCTGAATTAGATAGGTTTCACGAATGCGGATTTGCTGCTTTCCTTTTTGGGGCTGCGTTAATGGGAGATAGTTGAGCAAAGTGAATCTTTATTAGGCTGTCGGTATTTATACGTTTAGTTCGACAGATTAAAACCTGAAGATTTTTAATCGAAGACTGTTTTCAAAGGTTTTAGTTGATAGGAACGTCTAGCTATTCGACTGCATGTCTAAAATTCATTTAGGTAATGTATTTTAACATACGTGTACTTGAAACCACCTTTCAAAGCAAATATCGTATGTTGATCAACCTGTAACTTTGTCTAACCAGGTTCGGCCATTATCTACTGACGGAATAGATTTTAGAAAATTACGAGAAACATGTACATTTACTTTTTCCTAATAAAATTACAAAAATTAGCAGGAAACACTTACTGATATCTATAAAATTTTGCCATCAAAACTTAATCCCAAAAATTGCAATATTTATGCAAAACAAAAACTTTCTCTCTCGCGCGTTTCCGCGGAACGTTCCATTGCAAATACTCACCGAGTCTTTCTCACTTCCAACAAGTACCTAAAGATAGTACAACCGATACAGCCGATCCCCAACCAAAGTCCAATCAATTTTCATTAGCGCGCGCCCCCTTCCGAGAATCCCGAAGACTCGCGAAAAGCCTTTTTCCATAGGCGCAGCTCTTAAACAAGCCGGTGCGATCTCGCCCGCAAAACGAAAAGCCCGCGGCGACCCACCCATAAACCCTAAAAAAAGGGTGTGTGTCTGTGGGGCAGGAGGGGGGGGGGGGAGTACCCCCTTAATTAAGCAATCAGGTACGGGCTCGCAGCCCTAAAAATTCCTTTGAAGATTCCGAAAAGAGAGGCATGCAAATCCGCACCGATAAGCCGCATCGGGACTTAATGTAACGCTTTGTTTAAGAGCCCGCGCAATTTTTCCTCCTCCTCTACCTGCCGCAATTACCGCTGCATCGCGAGAGAGGCGATCCCTTTCTTTCTTTATTTCTCGAGCCGTTACCGAGCAGAGCGAGCGTAAGTTAACGGCCGGCTTGGGTTAATTAAGCACGGCCTCGACCCACTGAAAACGCCGCTGAATTTTCGTACCTGCGCCGTTGCATATATATAGAGGTGTTCCGCGGCTCCTTTGTTGCCCGGCATTTTTCGACGAGTCTGCCAAGGGGTAATAACGTTGCCGCGATGTCGACATTGCACTCTCGACGCCTATAAACTGTACTTGGAGGGGGGAATCGAACTTTGATCTTTTAACGAGGAAAACTAATGGACTGGAAGTACTCCTCTTATTTGCTTGAGAGATTCATTTTACGATCTTGCATTATTTGCAAGCTGGATACTAACAAGTTTCTAATTAATTTTTCAATGACTGAATGTATTGAGAAATACTGCGAATGATGTACAAAAATCCATTCAATTAGGCGTCAGTTTCCGAAGTAAAATAGGTTTTTTTTTTTTTTTTTTTTTAACAAACGAAGAAAGCCATTACCCAGAAGCCTTATTAATTTCTTTTTCAAAATCTATTACGTAAGACTGTTAATTTGGCCTCTTAACGAAAACTGTATTTCATTTACTTGGCAGAGCGAAAGCGTCGGGAGCGCGCGAACGCGAAGGGAGAACGTTTCCAGGTGCAAGAACGAAAATGAAATAATGCACAATTTATACGCGTTTGAATAAACGTTAATTGTTATCTTTAAAACGTTGTTACACAAGAGGCAGGGTCCCGCTATTTCCATTTCCGCGCTAATGAATCAAGGGAAGATTAACCACAATCGTAAACGATCCGCTGATTTAAAGGCAGCCCGGCGTAAATGAGATTAACTTAATTGAAGTACAAGTGCCAGACGGCGCACAATTGCATTCGCGCAAGCCAGGCCTCTTCCCTTGCCCACATATGCAAACTCGGGCCTCGACGCCTTCCCCCCCGAGTGATTTAACGCCCGCTAAATTCGCCACGTACTTACCGGCGAAGGAACTCATTTGCGGCGGCGGCTGCGGTGGCGGCCAAAGTCGCGCCCCTCTCTTTCTCTTTTAATTGACGACTGAATTATTTAATGCCGGGGCCCCTTTTTGCGCAACCTGCCGCGCAAATTGAGCGCTCAGTTTCAAATGGAAAACTCTTTCGGGGAGCCTTATGTAAGGCTTTAATTTATGCCGATATCGCGCTCCGATATAGATATTTTGCACGAGAGTCCCATCATGGGGGCTTCTCGGTTGGGAAGAACTTCGGCCGGGCGAAAAATTGATAAAACTTATTTGTATTATACGCTAAATTGCCCGAGAGGTAAATCGCTTTGATGCCTGGGACTGATTGTCGGCAATTTTCGGATTTCGCGTAACTCGATTATGCGGATAATGATTGTTATTGAAATTTGAAATTCGCTTGCGGAATATATTCTGGCCGGATCATTATGTGCGACGTCTATTTTTCATTCGGATCGAATAATCATTTTCGCGCGTAAGAAAGTCAGAAAAATTGCGCCGTAAAGGGGCTGGAAATGCGTTGGGAATTTTTGACACTTTATTTTTGCCTAATTATGGGAGTGTCTTTACACTTTACAGCGCTGGAAGCTGAAAAAATTCCATTGAAAAATAAAGTCTTGACTTTAAAAATTTTAATGAAGTCATTTACCGAAGGATTATATCTTAAAAAAGAATCTCGGTTTAAATTTTGAAATACGCAATCAATTTTTTAAGATTAAAGCCTCCATTAAAATGTTTCGGATGCTTTTGAAACTTTTCAACGTATTTTTGAATACAGTTTGCACCGTTTTTTATGCAACAGAAAATATATAGGCAGACAGTTAAACATTTAGGCATTCTTGAAATTTTTGCTCTGAATTTATGTGAAAATCTAAGCTATTACAAGTACGATTTCTCTTTGATTACGTAACGATTTTAAAGAATCGTTTCACTACGTCCCAAATTTAAAAAACTTAGAATTCAAGCAATGAATTTAAAAATTTGGCCATCCGTTAATTGCTCAGCAATTGATTCGAACAATGCTGAACCCTGCAATTACATTAAATTTAAATCAATTATTTAGAAATTTAATTACACCGATCAAAATCGCCGAGCCCACATTTATTCCTCGCCGAGGAAAAAGCCCCACAATAGACTCCTTCTGGGCAAACAGCAATCCATCCGAGAAAAAGCAGCCGGCCGGTAAACGGGCAATTAAAACGCCATAATTTACGCGGATTTTCAGAAAAGCGATTACCCTCCTCGATACCGAAAAGCTATCAAGTGCACTTCTTCATCCGGCCTCTGCAAGCGCCGCATACCGAGACACAGAAGCACGCGGCGCGCGAGCTTTTGTTTCGCAGTAATTACGGGAGAGAGAGAGAGAGAGATAGAGAGCACGGCTCATTTGCGGTAATTATGGCCGTCCGCGTTGATTGGAGGCCCTCTCTCTCCAATCAGACTTAATACGCGAAATGCTCGCCGCTCGCGGATAATAATGTTGTAAAGCGATCGTGGCCCTCCCCCCTCCGCTCCGCTAAAAAGATTTTCCGCGCCGTTTTGTAAAAATCGTTCTCCCACAATCGCCTCCGAATGGGAAAAGAGGGATTATTCGGAGTTACAGCTTCCGAGAATCGTGCGCCCGCCGATGTTAATAGAGTTGCTCGAGAGCCGCGAGGAAGGGATTGATGGATTGTGCTTAGGCCTTAATTGTATATGCGGCTTTGTTTATTTTCCCGAGCTTTTACGGCCACGGCGCGAGATTGCACTTTATTTGGGATGAAGGAATGCGCGGATCCGTTTTTTTTTTGCTCACGCAAGAGGAAGAATTTCGGTTCTAATGTCGTTTCTGTAGCGACGAGGAATTGTATATAAACTGTTGGCTAAAAGCATTTTTCGCATATAATCAGGCGGTATATTAGCGTGTCGAAAAACTGACGATGTTTATGAATGTTTTTTTTTCCTGCAAAACCAGAAGCCCACTTTTTCCTCGTAAGCGCAAACACTCAGTAGCATCATTATCAAGCTTTTTCCTTCCAAAAAACCTCAGACGGCCGACGAGTCTCTTAGGAGCCGAAAGAAAAGAATTCCATCAATACCGCGCGCTGACCGCAGCGCAGCTCCTAATTTATTCACGAAGCGAAACGCCGTAGTCTCTCTCTCTCTCTCACGGCGTGTCAGAAAAAGACCGCGAACTTTCGCCCCCTCCGGACGGATGACTCAAGGCTCGGGGGGCCCGGCCGCAAGTAATGACGAAAGTGCAGCGCGGCCGTCTTTTGCGTGGGCGAAGGCCGCCGCCGCCGCCTCGGCTTATTATGCAAAAAAGTAGTCGAAACTTTTCGAGGCGCGCGAGAGTCAAGTGCGACGACGACGATGCTGGAACAATGAGGCGAGTCTCGCCGAAGCTACGACCAATTCGAGCGGATTACGGCGCGCGCGCGGCTTTCTTACGGACACTCGGCGCGCGGCGGCTCCGAGTGTTTTTCTCGCTTTAATTGCGCTCGTTCTCCGCCGGGCCTCTCAAGGATATATAGGTGGGACTGCGGCGTCATTGAAAATTAGGCGGTTTTCGCTCGAAACCGAGAGAGAGAGAGAGAGCTGCGAGGCCGAAAGTGGAGAGTTTTGTTTTTTCTACGTCGTAATCGGCGGGAATTATAGTAATGACTTCATTCGGGGGATATTTCGAGAATCGAGAGAGAGAGAGCCGTTGTGCAAACGCTATATCCTTCGATTGAATCTTTTTTCTAATTATCCCTCATTTGAAATTATTCAGCAAAAATGGCGAAAATTATTGCTGAAAAACAGAGGCCCATTCATTTCGTGCATTTATGTCAGTTCAATAGACTCCACGGCTTCCTATTGAGTTGTAAAGTTTCGCAGGTGCGGATCTATCGAGGCAAACGATAAATCACGAATCTCGCCCCGGCAAACGAACGCTTTGTTAACGAATAAAAATTCCCGGCTCCCATTGGTTTTACGCTGCACGATTTGTCGAAACTTGAATAGAGCCCCCGGAGGGGACAATGAGGAGGCAACTTTTCGATTCGAGTGCGCGGCTCTCGATTTATCTATCGAGCGGATCGACGAATTCTCGATCTATTGCGATGATAATTTTTTTACACCCATAGGTTCTGCCCCGCGTCGAAGCATGTACCTAATGAAAACAATATTTAAATACAGTTATGAATCATTCGCTTAAATGATTTATACGATATTTATCTGGGCACTGTTCGAAGATAATCGGCAGATAATGGCTTAACAATATAATTTAAATAATAATTTTGCGTTTAGGGAGAATGACGAAATTGACGAAATTTTTAATCCGCTTGGATTAAATGGGATCTTTGCATTGTTTACGACTGCATCCGGGCTATTTGTTTTCGTAAATTAAAGTTAAATTGTCTAACAACCTAAAACTGCACGAGCAATTACACTTTACGTCCTTTGATTGCATGAAGTAACTGTCACCGATTATCCTTCTCACATAGTATACTTTTACCAGCTGAGACCAGTACAGCTGAGAGTAATTTCAATACACAGGTGTAACCATTACCAATATTTACAGTAATTGAAAGGTCCAATCACCTCACAAGACAACTCAGACAGATAGACTGCATCAGGAACGATCTTTAAAGGCGACTTCTAACCAAGCCTATCTTTACACCGTTCCTCGAGCTCCAGATTTCCCAGCCAGCAGCCAGTAAAAGGACTCCCCATTAAAAAAAAAAGAACAAAAAAAAAGTAAAGTCCGGCGCCCCGTCAACGCATGATCCATTGCGGCTCGGCTAATAAAGATTAGCATTCATTATCTCGAGACTCTTGACGCAGGCGACGTGTCCCGATGCGCATCGAGATTAGCCCGACTCTCTCTCTCTCTCCCTCACGTACGTACTAAGTCACATTTCGTGTTTAGACCTCGGCTTGATAATGCCCCGCGAATTCCTCATTTTTCGGCCGAAATCGGCATATAGTGCCGCGCGCTTTACAAGCAAAAGCACTCGCGAGAAAGTCAAAGTTATCTAGGCTGAAACGGCACAATGCAGGGGAGCATCGCGCGCCGGGGCTTTCATCAATTTCGAGGAGAGAAAGAGATTGCGCCCTGATTCTTTTTTTTTTTTTTTTTTTTTTTGTTTTTTATTTTTATTTCAAAGCCTCACTGATCTATTGCGTTTTAAGTGGAAAGTCGAGTAGATCGAGAACGAAGTTTAAGCCGCGCCGTGCGTGATTTACGGTTATAGGTGAGCTGCGCTAATAATTTCGAGAGCCGCGCCGTTACCGTTTTGCGGATGTTATTTATGAAATTTTTCCGCCGCCGCCGCCGCGACGGGGGCATATAAATTTCGAGCCGATTGCCCGTTTATGAAATTGATGAAGAATTTTCGAGGGGAACTCTAATGCCGGAAAATTTATCCGGGACTCGTTGCCGTTGCCGCTGAATTATTCAAAATAAGGTAATATTTTTGGCATTTTTTTTGTTTTTCGGATCGATGATCTTGGACTAGATAAGGGAGCTAAATTATTGCTGCTGTTTCGTCGAATTTTGAAAAATGCTTTACACAAATTCTTGGGTATGCTCGGTTGAGACTTTGACAAAGATCGCCACGTTGTGCATCATAGTTTGGCGTAGTTTACTGTTAATGTTTCTCGAGTAACAAGAAAGTGGACTCTCATTTTTACTTGTATTCACATTAATTTAGTAGTTGCAAAACTGTGAGTTATTATGTCTAATGCATAGTTATTTTAAACAGAAATGTTTCGTCATTACAAATTATGCTAATTAGAAGCAAGATTTTTTTATAATACGTTAAAAACCATAGATCATTGTTAAAACTTTACATTAACATAAGCGTGTAGTTCTCAGTTGCTGTATACTCTGATACGCGGCCAAAATTAACATTTATGTAAATGGAAAAAAATTAATGATTAATAGCACAATCTTGATTAAAAAGAAAAAGGAATTAAGAATTTATAAATAACTTTAAATTCATCAGAGGCTAATTAAAAAGATTAAAAAAATTTCCTTCCTAAAAATCATCATTTTAAATTCGTTTTCCCATCTCGAAAAAATCGCCAAACATTTCAGTAAATCCCGTAATTCTCGGAAGCAAGAATGTTCCAACGTTTAATGCCCCTAAAACAGTAGCCTAAGCCTCACCTCTGGAAAGCGCTTGCCTTTAATCGACGGCAGGAGGTTCTCCGTCGAAAAAAAAACAGCTGCATTCCTCCGTAAAACAGAAATTCCATCGTCGCCGTCGCGTCGCTCATTACCGCTCGGGCGTAATACAGGAAAAGCCTTTGGTTCTCTCTCTCTCTCTCTCCCTCTCTCTCGCGTCGCCTTGTCGTTCCGCGAATTTCGCAAGCTCGTCCTCGCGCATTCCTGCACCTCGGCCATATTTCCTGCACCGAGGAGGCGAAAACGCCCCGGCGAGATTCCCGAGCGAACAAAATCATGGCCCATAAACCGTCTAGCCTACATTCGCGCTTATATACATATCCGCCGCGCGGCGGAAAAAAGGGAGGGAGCGCCCGAGAGAGAGCCGGGAGACAGGATGGAAAAAATCGACGCTTAAGCGAGGGATAATGAAAGGGAGGAGAGAAGGATGAGAGAGAGAGAGAGAGAGAGATGCACCTTTCGAGCGAGTGGGAAAGAGGGCTTTCCTAAGGGGATGGGTAAATTTTCTACTTTGATAGCGCCCGCATTTTTTTCATCCGAGGGGTTTAAGTTATGGCGCATCTGCAGTATTATCGAAAGGATCGATCTTGCTTTGAACGGACTATTTTGTACTTTTATGAGCGCACTAAAAACGTATCATTTAATTAAGTCGGGCTTTTTTTATACCGACGATGAAAAATTTATATTTTTATTTAAAACATGGTATTTGGCAAAGGCAATTTTGGTCAGATTTAAGAAAAATATTATTAGAAAACCAGCCTTTTACAACCGCACAGATATTCCAAAATTCGGTAAAACCTGCAGATGAACAGGTTTATAAACCTGCAACTAAAGTATAAAAGAAGCTTGCCCAAAGTCGTAATAAATTTCAAAAATAGAAGTCAGAATGAATGACTCCAAGTTCGCAAGAGAAGTGCAAAAAAGCCTTTGGACCACACAAGTCGGCTCTTTCGCCTTGCCTCACAAGTCCCAAAACTATTTCGATCCAAATCTTTTATTCAGAGCCTTCCCCGTAACTAATTTCGCAAAATAAATTTCCATGCCGAATTCCCACGCACAAGTCAAAAAGCTTCGAGTGAGTCGGTCGCTCTCGTCCGAGAGGGAGCGAAAAAAAATATGCGAAAAATCCCCCCCGGGTTCCCCAATAGCGAACTCGCGGAGAGGAGCTGCCGCCGCGAGGAGAAAGAGAAAACGAGCAAAAAGCAAAATCGGAAATTCAAAGAGAGAAAGAACGGAAGGTATGAACGGCTGCATACCTTAGTAAAAGGTCCTCTCTCGCTCACTCTCTCTCTCTTCTCCGTCTGTCTCTCTTCGTCTTCACGGACCGCCAGCTCGTCTTTCAGCGGCAGGCCGCAATTTGCCGTAATTATTATATTTATCTTTCTCATTCACTTAAGTCGCTACTCAAGCCGATATTTCTTTTTTTGGAACTACTCCCGGGCCCTATCTTTCCCTCTCTATCTTCCAGACTCGGTTTCACCTACAAACTTTTTTTCCGCGCTTAAATAGCCTGTCTTTTTGCTCGACGCGCATTGTTAATTATAATAGTATATGGTTTACTAGAACTCTGCTTTTGCGCTCAGTTTTTTTTCATCAGCTGGTTCGGTTAGCCTATGCGTATCCGAAAATAAATCAAAAGCCTGTACTATTTTAAAAATAAGGGCAGCTTTTCCTAACGAAACACTTTCATTCACGGTAGACAATAGGCCCATTTTTCCCTTCTAACCAGCAACTAAACAAATCTCCGGGGCAGCAAGTCGGAGCCACATAACTCTCCGCCTAAGCTTTCAAACGGCTCGGTAACTCGAAATGCCTTGAAAAGCTCAACGAAACAAATCGCCGCTCAGTCCGGGCAAAAAAACGAGTCGGCGCAGCAGCAGCAGCAGCAGCAGCAGAGAGAGAGAGAGAGAGGAGGCCCGAAGGCGCGCATCTCGTTTCTCCCTCTGTGTATTTTTCCTCGGCGACGTTTTTGCCGGCGCGCCGCCTCCTCTCCAGCAGCAGCGGCAGCAGCAGCAGCAGCAGCAGCACACGAGAGGCGAGGCAATCGCGGCTAATTAATCTCGGCTTGCGCGTGCGCGCTTTGCGAGGGCATTTTTGCGCGATACCGGCATTAGTTAATGATGACGCGATGTCTGCCGGAGCGGAGGAGAGAAGCACCGGCCGGCCGCGATCGGCTACTTAATGTGTACGCCGCGCGGACTATTTTTGTAATTAGTAATTTATTGCGAGCGCAAGCTCCGCCGCCGCCACCGGGCCGATAAGGAGATGTGGGTGAATGTAATTAGTGGGATACGGAGGATTCGCGTGGGCGCGGATCGCGAAGATGATGCTTCATCGCCCTCTTTTTTTATCCGCCCGCGATTAATTATATGCGCCGAGGAGCTAATTACGTTAGGAGATCCGCTTAAGTGGGGCTTGTGGATTTTGAGACAGGTACTAGAAGTGCGGCTTACACTTTCTCGGCGGAGTGCATATTATAAGTTTTGCTCGAGTATTAATTTCTTAAAAGCGTGGAAAATCTACGTATTTATATTACTGTTTGATCAAATAATATTCAATTATAGTTTTGCAATAGATTTTTTCGGAAGCCTAGTTCAACACAAAATCACGCGGAGAGAATTTTTCACGAAAATTTGCAATTAATTTTACTTGAAAAATTACCGTTACGAATGGGACATCACGTGGTTTATAATATACGTGGTTTATAAGCGCCCTCCTAACAATTCAATTAAATAATCCGTGATATTAATCCAGTTAATAAATCAGTGAATCGCTAATAAACTAAACCGCTCAATTAAGCTAAAAAAGCAACGTGTATTTCATTAAGTCTGAGAGAACATCATTACGTTAACGTTTTAGTGCTAAAATGAAATCTACCTTGGCTCTCATTAGTCCACTGCGCTCTCGCTCCTTAATGAAATCGACGCTCGCGCCTTCGGTCAATAAATCCCACGTCATAATGATTTTTTGCCCGTCGCCGATCGCGGCCGCGCGAAAATAAAGCGAAAGAAAAGGAGAGCTGCCCCGATGTATCCCTTAACCCGCGCCGAGGATAAATACCCCTCGTATGAATTTTAAAAGCTCTTACAAACTCCCCGCTAATTAAGTGCATTATCTCTCGCGCTTGCTTATACGCCGAGCGTAATGCTCGGAGAGAGGAAAGCGGAGAAGCAAGGATAATTCATCGCGAACGAAATATCCCGGACATTGTCTCTCTCTCTCTCTCTCTCTCTCTCTCTCTCTCGCGAAATATCGAGAGTATAGTGTTTCTTAGCCCGGGGAAAACGAGTCGCCAGCTGCCTGACAGCCGACCATAATTATAACGATAAATACCGACTAAGCCGTGGTTGTTTAACGTCAAGCGTCCGCGGAGACGAATCCTTTTTGCCGCGCGGCAGGAGGACTGGCCGGAATTACCGCGCGCGGCTCAAGTTTGAAGTGCACAGCAGCGGCCGGGGCCGGGTAAGAAAGTGACACGACGAGCGTTGGAAATTACGCGCGATAAATCCCCCCCCGGCCCACGTGCGCGCAAGAAAAGCTCAACTTGATAAATCCAGACTGGCGCGCGAGAATCGTTTATGAGCGACGAGCGCTGAAAATCGCTCTCGGACTCGGCGGCGCGGCGTGGAAAATCGGGCGCAGCTCACTTTCCCTTGACACCCTTTCGCGCCGCGAAGACAGAAAGGAGCAGGAATCCGCGGGAGAAGAAGAACGAGGTCCGAGGAGTAAGAAGTTAAGATGGTCCAGCGGCGGCGGCGGCGGCGGCGGCGGCCCCGGAGGTGATGACCTGCTCAAGGCCACCCGCTCGAGAGAGTCAAGCGCACGGCTCCAGCCGCCGCCGCCGCCGCCGCCGCCGCTGCAGTCGGCAGGATGCTCTTGTTATTTTTCTTGCTCTCCTTACCCCCCACCACCCGAGGCATACAGTCTCCGATGCTGCAAGAGCGAGCGCCAAGCACGTGCAAGTGGATTTCTGGGATCAGGTTGTGGAGAGAGGGAGAGAGAGAGAGAGGGGGGGACACGAGGGCATATTTTAGATTCTATACCACAACTGCCAAGCGGAGATACTGGCGTTCTTTTTTTTTTAGGATTATTTGGTATATCGTTAAGTTTTTTCTGAATTCATTGTTGTTTTCGCAAGATTTTGTAGTCAGGCGGTAGAAATAGATCCAAGACTCGTTCCCACGTCAGTGGCAATTGGAATCGACGGATTTTTAAATATTTGACTGAAAACAGCGTAAATTCAACATTTAATGTTGACTCTTGCTTTCTATGGCTGCGAAACATATAATTATATTACCATATGCATTAGCAAAGTATGATGTAGCAGCCAGTTTAATCGAGAATTTAGAAACCCGGCTTTCGAGTTTCGAGTGTCAAAAGTTTTGATTTACATTTAGACAAGTAACCAGTAAATAGGTATTTACTTGATCGTAAAATATTTGAATTAGTATCTAGTCTCGGGAAATGCTTGACTAAAGCGAATGCTTAACTGAACACTTAATCTACTAATAATTTTCGCAGAATTAACGCAGAATATCTCGAAAGCGCTCGCAGTTTTGATTATTACGTAAACCTAATTCTTCCGATTACAAACGATAGAAACGAGCAGAAAAAGCATCCGCCAGTACGATTTTCCTTTGAATTTACAAGCCGGCGCGCGGCAGGTCCAGCTTTGGCCACGTCTCGTTTCATAAGTTTAGCTTGCCAACTAGCCAGGCTCCTCGGAGGCTCGCGCGCAGAGGTCCTTTTTCAAGAGCGGGAGGCTTTCTTCTCCGCTCGCGCCTCGGCCGGGCAGGACGAAAGGGCCTCAACAGCAGGCCTCTCCTCGCGTTTGCTCGCACAGCAGCTCCTTATCGGTCAAGTACAGCCGAGGAGCGCTCGAGCCAAAAATAAACCGCGGACGCCGGAGAGCGTCGAGCCGCGCGCGCTTTTCGACTTCCTTTTGGGCCTACCGGCTTCTTCTCTTCCTCCTCCTCGCTGCCTCTTCTTCGCTTCTCCTCGCGCGGCTCGTTGTCGTCGTCTTCGCGTATATATCATACCGCTCGCGCGTTCTCTCGGGGGCCCCTCGCTCGCTCTTTCTTTGGCCTCAGGATCTTTTCCTCCTCCGGCCCGCGCTCTCTGCTCCTATACGTGATCGCACTCCGTAATGAGTGTTTGCGCCGGGAAGCCCGAATTCGCGGTTCTCTGCAGTTTTATCGCTCTTTTTCGAGATCGGCAGAAAGACAGAGAGAGAGAGAGAGAGAGAGAGGAATTCGGCCGCGCGGCGAGCGGAATTATTTATTCCGATCGAGTCCGATCGTTGACAGTGTTTTTTTTTTCGGAGAGTGGCCGATCGATTAAAGCCGTTGCGTAATTAGTAATGGGAATTTTGACGGTTTTTTCGGCTGCGTTCTTTGCTTTGCTCTTAAAGCTTGTTTAATGATTTTTCGACGTGTCAAATGGACAAAAGTGTGCAAATTTTATTATGTTAAAACTTCATACTCTAAGGAAATACGTTTGATGTTGACAATACCCTATATATATCTACAATTTAAAAAAAATATTTCATTGCTGGCTAAAAGTACCCGTTTACCCACAAACGTTAAACGTTCATTTTTTAACGAGCGCAGATGCAATGAAACGGTACGCATCAAAGAATTATCAGTCCCATTTAAGCGCTCGAAAGCGCGAAAAAATTCAGTTAATCAAGCGGAGAGTCGACATAACAGTACTAAAATTCCCGTCCCTCTCTCTCCCCCCCCCCTCGAAAAATGGCGCTACGAGTGCACGAGATTGAAAATGCGCCTCGTGCGCTTCATCAGCGGCGCGGCTCGCGAGGATCGGATCTTTAATAATGAGGGTCAATTGGAGTCAAGTCCGCAGCTGTGTCGCGAGAGAGAGAGAGCATGAGCTTGCGATTTCCTCTCTCTGTCTCTCCCCCTCCAGCACGCGCTTTCATTAGCGGCGTAAGCAGCCTTGATTATATCCCTCGAGAGCGGCGGCCTTTTCGCGGAATAGACTCCTGGAGACCTCGATTTTTTTCTCGCGACCTTGACTCTCCGTGCCTCTCTAGATGCGCTCGATCCAATTGCAAGTGTAGTTTTGATTGTTCGCCGCACGACGAGGAATGAGGTTTGACTTTGAGAATGTTTTCGAGCGCCGAGTCGATTGATTAAAATGTGCGCGGCGACGAACCCGATTCTTAATAGAATTATGCTTTTGTTTTTAATGACATTCTGCAGACGTTTTTTTTATCGAGGTTAAGCATTTATTGAGACTCTAGTTGCGTTAGTTCTTTTAAAGCTGTTAACTTTTGACGTTCCGATGAAACTGCGCTTATATCTTTATAAGCCGTTGCAAACAAGTCAATTTGCTTAACTGCAGTTTATGGGATTCTCCAGATATTAGATTAATCGAACTAACTATATACGTGACGACTGTAACAAGAAATAATTGATTTAAATATCTCTCGTACCGATTTTTACGACAGTATACACACTGCATTCGTGCAACTTTTTATCAAGTTTTATGAAGTTGATCGGCGTATTTCAGTTTGTCAGATGGAGGCAGTAAACGATAGTTTATAAATCTGCACCATCAGTTTCAATAAATAGTTAAGTACTTTTGTCAAATAGACCTGGATATTTTCCAAAGAAATAAATTGCCTTTTCATTGAAAAACCATGACCTTTCGCTTAACGTTAACTAAACAATAAAAGATAATCGGAATAGATTAATAATTTCAGATATATTAATAATTTAATAAATCTTTGTTTAGATTTTTTACACCCGAACCGTTTAAGATCAACTATACTACCTTTTTTTGGCCGGCGATTATTCATCGCGAAAAACGAAGCCAAAAAAGTATCGACGGAGTAATTAATCGTTGCGAGTCTTACGCGATGCAGGCGAACCCGTTCTCCCCAAATTGAAACATTGACCCTGAAAGGAAATACAAAAAAAAAAATAATAAAACGGATCATTTCGGCAGCCAATTAGAAAAAAACGCAAACATGAAGGAGGCAATGTTCAGCAAACGCTCGCATAAATTCCTGCAAACAGACACGTTTGCGTGGAGACTCTTCTCGGCGTTCTTTTTTTTCTTCTTTTTTCCTCTCCGCCGTTCGCCGGGCTGCATCAATATTCACGTGTGTTGTAGGTGGTTAGCAGAAAAAATTACTTTCTCGGAAATTTTTTCCGATTCCGAGTGAAAGAAGACGTTACGTACTTCGTTTGAGGTTTTACACTGTATTTTTCAACCACGTTAATGATGCAATGATAATTATATTAAAAGTATTATCTCCTATTTTAAATTCGACTCCCAGTCTCTCGATTAAAAGTTCGCTCGTTTCACTTACTCTAGTTCTAACAGCGAGCCGAATAAAGTCCCGGCGATAAAGCTGAAATTTTTGCGCGCTTCCCACGAGTGGCCCCGAGAAAAAAAGTGCAAAAGACGAAAACGGCGGGAAAGGAATATCGAATGAAGCGTTTCTGCGGCAATTTCTCCCCGAACGGGTATGATATCGTGGGGGCCCCCGGTCGACGGGGCCCTTATGCAACTTCGCCCGAGGGGAGGGGGGGAGGTAGGCCCATTTTGAGCGAGCAAAAAAAGGAATTAAAAACGATCTCTCTCTTCTTTTTCTCGTTACAGCACGGGACGAGCCGGACTGCGTGAGGCGAATCGCGAGAGACTCCGGGACGGAGGATAAGAAACAGGATAAAAGTGAGTGTGTCTTCTTCTTAGCCATCTTCTCTCTTTTTATCTCTCTCTCTCTCTCTCACCTTTTTTCGGTGACCATCCGTCCATTTTCGCTGCCTCTTTCTCCCTTTCCTGCCTCTTATCTGCTTTCTTCTCGTGCCGCGTCTGCTGCCTGCTTCTTTGGACTCTTGATTTTTCAGAATTTCAGCTAGTCTTTTTTACGGTTAACAGTTAGTCCGCTACTTAATGAGAAGGTCCATTCAAAAATTTGCAAGATTGCGCAAGAGAATTATGCGGATTTAAGATTGCAGAGTCGGTTACTGTTCGTTTCTGTTTCATTAAGAGGCCTGGCATTTTAATGCGAAAGAGCGCATTGATTTTATTTGAAATGCTAACGGAAGACTTGAGTAGCTGAACGGAAATTTCAAATATTAATTTAATGTTGAAGATCGGGATATAGAAGATCATACGTAAGATGTAAATTCTAAAATATCCTGGAACCAGTTTTTATTCGTTATTTTTGCGGATCAGAAAAATACCTTTGATTTACGTGTAAACAAAAAGTTTATAAGTTAACATTAGATGCATTTTTATAAAATAAAATATTCTAACGTATCTGTTCTAAAAAATATATATTAGCGGTATTTGATTATTTAAATCTGCAAGATTCTAACTTAATCTGAAAAAAAAATTACCATTCAATTTATGCCTTTCAAGCGCTTCTATTTTATTCCTTGCAGTTTGTCTAAAGCTATCAAATAAAATAATTATGCAGTTTTCAATATTCATGGGATAATAATTCATGATTGATAAATATTTGAAAAGTCGCAAATTACTGTCTCCAAAGGAAATTTCAAATGCATCATCGTACAAGCAACAAAAATACATTGTCGACTTTAGCGGTAATTATTAGCAGTAAACTTACACATTAGTTGACAAGTTTGCATCTTGGTACAAAATTGTTTCCAAGATAACATACAGAGTACAGAGCTTAATGCGCACAAATAAATTAAGTGTCAGGTCTAACGTTACCATTATATCAGTATTAAATTGCTTTTAATTACTAACAACGTAACTGTACCCACGTTGTTGTACATGATTCTACCACTTTAACCTGATCGACCGGAAGAGTCTCGACACATTGAAACAATGTTGAAAGTCCTGTTATACGAGAATATTGTGACGGGCAAATTCTATCGATAAGCCAGCTTTTTTGTACAATTACAAGTTCTTATTGTTCAAGATTATCATTTTTTGGAGCTTGTTCCTTGATTAACTTTACACACCCATCTTATCGCCGGAATGCGGTTAGCCCGATAATTAAAATAGGCCCATTACCGCTCATTACTTCCAGTCAATCTTCTAACAAGGAAAGGTCCCCAGGTGATAAGCGCCCGGAGAGGTCTTATTGGGCGGAAAGTGTTCTATGTGGTACCCACATTGAAGATTTGCCTATCCAATCGATGGGCTATTGAAGGGCTACGTATAACAAATTAATCGTCAATACTTAAAATTGAAAAATTAACTAATTCCAAAAAAAAAAATCTGTAAAAATCGAGAAGTTACTAAAGTTCACATATATTATCTTGTATGTATATTATTTGAATAATTTTAGAAACAATAGCATTTTCTAAAAAAAATTGTTGAATTAACAAAAAAAAAGTTTGTGCAGTATGTAAATGTAAAATGCGTGGCGTTTATCAAAAACTAAAAACAATTTTAAAAAAATAATATTGTACCTTTGATTGTGTTTTTAATACAATAACTACCTTGTTTTAGGTCTTTGATTTATTTTTACACGTAATAATAAATGCATTACTAAAACCTCACTGATATATTGATTTAGTCTACAAATAAAACGATAATTACAAAATTTATAGTATCATTAATTCAAGTTCTAAAATGATTATAATGATGATTCATAGAAAAAATTAAGATCAGAATCGTGTAGTGACCCCAAAAACATAAAATAGCTATTTAAGTCACAACTGTGTAAGGTATTGACACGAGGATAAAAGAGAAATGGAACAAAAACTTGCTCGATTTACCTGTGAAAAGTTGCGTAAAAAATGGCGAAAATTCATAACTTTGAAGAGTCAGCACTAAAAAATATTGAAAAGGTAGGGGTTAGGATAGGCAAATCTTCAATGTGGGTACTACATAGAAAACTTTCCGCTAAATAAGAACTCTCCAGGCGCTAATCACCCGGGGACCTTCCCTTTTAAGTAAAAGAAAATGTTAAATCATTATGATTAATAGACGCATGAAATAAATTATCATTTAAAGTCAAAATTTTGGAAATTGTTGTTTTTGAATATATGATCTCGATAGCATACTTCATACATACAAAATAAAAATCTTATTTATAATATGTATTCTAAATGCATTCATTAAGAAAAGAAAAAAGAAAAGTAAGGTTACTGATTATTTCTGTTTAATAAAATAGATTATTTTAAAAAAAGTACTAAAAAAACTCGTAAAATGACACTAAAAAAAAGTCACTGCTCAAAAATATAGAAAAACAACATTGTATTTTTGATTGATACTTATTCGGGAAGGTCCAAAGAAGTTTTCTGGTAAGTTTTATCCATTTTGGTTCAGACAGAAAAAAGCTCAAAGGGGTCGAAATTAGCTATTTTCCAAAAGATGAGTATCTTTAACTTTAAATATCCCAGCTTCTAGAGTATCAAAATACAGTGGTAAAAAAAATAAAGGTTTTTTCAAGACAAACAAAATGAGACCGGTTAGGAATTGAAATTTCAAAATTTTGATATCGATTTGGTTGTCTAATTGTAAATAATGCTAAAATATTACAAAAAAGGGTAACATGTTTCTTGCGGCACAAAGTGTGGTTAATTTGTTATCAATGCGCTGTATTTTTTTCTGCAAAGTAGATAAAAAAAAATGAAAATAAGAGGTCACGCACTTCAATCGATTGAGAAGGACGCTCTAGGGAATTTTTTGAAAATTGCTGAAATAACGACTTTATTACGACTTTGAAAAATTCTCCTGCGCAATCTAGTACATATCGAGGGCTATAAATTTGTCTCAAAGCTATTTTTATCATGTACATTCAGAAAAAAATGTCCGGATAAATTTAAAAATGGAGATTTACAAGGATTTGCTGATTTTCACTGATTTGACTCATATATATATACAAAATTAACGCACACTTAATTCCGACGAAAAATTGCTCATTTTCGAAGGTCGATATCTCAGGAAAAATAGGTCGTAGGGGGTCAATCTTTGTTTTTAAATGAAAGGTTATAGTCTCTACTTTAAGATGGTAGTATTGGTTTTTCGATGCAAAGTAACCCCAACTTACGTGACCTTGAAATTCAAGGTCATTTTTCAAAACTCAAAATTTGGAAACTTTCGCGATGCACCTACGCCTCGATAATTTTGATCAGTGCACCTTAAAGTACAACTCTTCCCCTTTAAGTTAAAAAAAGATTTGACCCGCAACGATTTTTATTGACGATTTCGCAGCGTTTGATAAATGGTATTAAAAAACACTTTTTTGGAGAATGGAGAATTCGTATCCGAGCTAAAAGAATATTACCGTTGACTTTAGCGTTACCGAATAAGCACCAGGAGGAGGTAGCCGATCGAATTTATCATATGTGTGTGCGTGTAAAAAACAAATTCTTAAAATTTTTAAATATTACTATTTCATAATTTTTATCTTATTTTAAGTAAAACTACAAAATACAAGTTTTAAAACGCTGCCAAATCGTAAAAAAAATCGTGCCGGTAAGAGTTGTACTTTAAGGTGCAGTGACCATAATTATCGAAGGAAAATCACCCACGCGCATGCTCATTGCGAAAGTTTACAAATTTTGAGCTTTGAAAAATGACCATGAATTTCAAGGTCACGTAAGTTGGGGTTGCGTTGTATCGAAAAACCAATACCACCATCTTAAAGTAGAGACCATAACCTTTCATTTAAAACAATTACACCCTACGACCTTCTTTTCATGAGATATCGACCGTCGAAAATGAAAAATTTTTCGTCGGAATTAAGTGGTACGTTAATTTTGTTGCGGAGTGTATATAGATAATGTATGAAATGTCACATATACATAAAAAAAAATCAAGCCTTTCGCGATCATTACGCGGCAATAACGGTAGCCGTCAAACTTACGTTTAATTATTCGAATAATTAAACCGCGGCTACCGTCACAATGTATGAACCATTTTTAGAAGGTAATTTTTAATGATATACAATTTTATAATATTTTGAATTCTTAATTTGAATTGAAATATATACATAAATTTTAACTGATAATTTTACGAAGAATATTCTGTTTTAGAGGCCATTCTACTAGAATGTTAGCTGGCTCCTGGTGGTTCTTTTGTTTAATAATAGATAATTCTTACACAGCAAATCTTGCTGCATGTTTAACAGTTACGAGTATGGAAAGGCCGATAAAAAACGCTGAAGATCTGGCCAATCAAAATACCATAAAGTATGGCGCTAAAAAGAGCGGATCAACAATAGATTTTTTTAGAGTAATTATATATATTTTATACTTTTTAAAGTTTTTAAATACTTTGCTCTTTTAATAGAATAATATTCTAGGCTGCAAATTCTACAACTTATACAAAAATGTATCAGTATATGCAGGATAATGCAAAAGAGGTTCTTACTCAAGGAAACGATGAAGGAAAAAAAAAAGTTTTAAATGAAAATTATGCTTTTTTAATGGAATCCAGTTCTATTGAGTATATTCAAGAAAGAGAATGTAATCTCACACAAATAGGTGGACTCTTAGATCAGAAGGGATACGGCATAGCTATGAGAAAAAGTATGTACTTAAAAATACACTAGTTTTCACCAAATATAAACGTATGAATTACAGTTCATCATTTAAAATGTCGCTTTTATAAAAACAAATATATATTGCAAAGTAGAATTTGATATTAAACCATTGATTAGATAATAACTATATATCCAGATAATTTATAAATTTAACATTAAGTTTATAATATTGAAAAATATTCTTATCCATATTAATGTTATCAATTTCATTATTTTTTTATTTTATATTATTGTTTCTTCCTAAAGGAAGCTTTGTGATAGTAATTTTTGGGGTTGTTGTAAAAATCTGTTATAATTACATTTTGAGGTGTCAGGAATGAAAATAAATGGTTTTTTGAAAAATGTCTCTATGAATGTATGTATGTATGTGTGCATGTGTGTTTGTGTGCCTATGTGTGTTTTTTTCCTTTTTCATTAATGGAGGAAGAGGTTTAAGAGAAAAATCATACTAGACCATGGTATAACATTGTTTCTAGGATCATTGAAACGACCCCAAACCCAATAATATATAATTATATAATAATCCCGTGTGTTGGATTCACACCAACTAAAACCCCTTCGTTTCACAATCGGATTAGCTCATCCAATTGTAACCCGAATACTCTCCGTTACCTTTATTGACCCTCCGCGTAAAGGTTCCCTTGCTCCGTCATCTGAGTTCTTGATCCCTGCGGTACTGCTACCAAGCGTTGCTTAGCGGGGAGAGGTAAGGCTTTTGCCCCCTTCAGCCTGATGTAGTCGTCATCTCCGTAGTCGTCAAGTGTAGTCGGTGTTGAATGTCTCACACCCACCCTTACTGGCATATGGGCAAATCCAGAAAACATTCGACTTTTCGATTAAAAAGGTGTAATTTGCCAATTTTAAGAGCACACCTTTGAAATTTGGTAT